>WAAE01011730.1:0-19204 GCA_013400495.1 Nicator chloris | reverse complement strand
GGGCTTCACCTGGCACCTCCCTGGTCTTCATCTCCCAGGGCTTCACCTGGTACCTCCCAGGGCTTCACCTGGCACCTCCCTGGTCTTCATCTCCCAGGGCTTCACCTGGCACCTCCCTGGGCTTCACCTCCCAGGACTTCACCTGGCACCTCCCTGGGCTTCACCTGGCACCTCCCTGGGCTTCACCCCGCCTTTAAAACGTGGCATGCAAAGGAACAGTATGGTCTGGGGTGGCTCTAATCCTCCCAGGAGTGGATTAGACAAACCCAGTGTAACCCAGAGAGCTGGTGCCGTGTTAGTGCTGCAAGAAGTCAGAGTGCATGAACTTTAAAAATGCAGAAACACAAATAAAGGGGCTTTGGTGATCTGCTTCTGCTCTAAGACAGTGTCAGAGCAGAGCCAGCACTGCAAGTTCTGCTGCTGGATCAGCCTGAACACATATGAAATAGCCGTGGGTTTTCCTACTGTTATATTTTGCATTTTGTCCATGAAAAATTAATTTTGCTCACATTCTTCTCTGGCACAAATGTTTTCTCCCTAACAGAAAAATCACGAGTTTTTGATTTCCCACAGAAGTTGTTATGCTGGTAAAATAGGTTGTCTTGTTCTAACTAACAAATTGCCGGATATTTTCATCTCCTTTCTGCAAGTGTTTTCCCCTTCCTAATATATGTTACCATAAAATATTCTGCATTCCTCTCAGTTTATGCCAACTGTTACCTACAATTTGACTTCCACTGAACATTAATTGCAATTGTGAGGAAGTTAAAGAACAACTGATAAATATTTATGATAATCATAGTCTCTATTATTGTTTAATACACTGCTTTTGGAAAAAAATACAAACACTTCTTACCTTTTGAACATCAGCATCATGCTTTTGTTGTAATTTCAGTTTTTCTTCATGAAATTTACCTTCTGCTATTTTCATTTTCATCTCCAGCTTTAAAAGCAAAACAGAATAGATACATAATTTAAATAAAGAATCAATTACACCAACGACCTTTTCATAACTTTTTAATTATTCATTTACATCTTTCAGAAGGCAATGGGAAGTCACCAACAAAGAAATCTTATGAAAAAATCTATATTCAGTTTCTCAATATTTTCATATTTATTTGCTACAATTGTTACAGAAGATGTCATCCTACAACACTTCTTCAGAAAAATGGATTTTTAGGATGTTTTAGTTGGCAATAAACACAACTGCTACTGCCCAGAACACGCTACCGTCCCTAATTTAAATAAACACTTAGGAATAAAACTTTAATATTTCTGTCAATATACCAGGTTTGGTAAACTCATTTTCATTTCTTCAGGCAGGTGTTACATTTACACAAAGAATGTCCTTTAGCCCAGATGCACATTTGTTTTTGTTTGTTTGCTATTATTCATGGAGTTCACATTATAAACACATTTCCTTTTAAAGGTGACTTATGATGGGATTAAGGATCACTGAAATACATTTCCTGTTCTGCCTGTGTTTGTTCAAAGCTGTACTTGAACCCCTCCAACACAAAAATACATTGCCAATTCTTACTTAGAGTCTAAGTTTCCATCTTTCAAGTATTTTTAATCGCTGGCGTGTTTTCAGGACGCCGTTAAAGGCTGTCTTCAGGACAGCCATGAGAGGAATTTCATGTTTCTCAGGCTTTTCTAGAAACCAAAAGTGACACCTTGAGTTCAGACTCAGGTTGTTCCACTCCTACATTTATTAACAGTCACTGTTCAGAGAGCAAAGTGGACTGAAAAGCTTTTTCAGAGGACAGACCCCGATCCCCCTCACTTTAGAAAGGGAGGCTCAAACCCCCTCCAGGAGATGACTCTAAGTGGTCTTTGGCCAACAGCAAACTTTGTGTTGACTTTTGGGTGTTCTAAAAGGTGCTGAGGTCCCCCCACCTCGAGGCTGGACACCACACTCCCATCACCATCCAGCCACTTCCAGCTCTCCCGTTTTAATTGAGCTCAACTCAGGACCTGCCTTGTAATGTCCCAACTCACAAACTCCAAAGGAATTGGCAGCATTATTCATTCTGCCTTTCTTTTCCATGCCCTTGACTAATCAAAAGTTGCCATTCAAGCACGAGTCTTTATCTCACACAGACCAACTCTAAACACAGCACAAATTATTCATTTTTTACATGATTCATTTGTCTTACAGGTTTGTTGGGACTTGAAAACATCACAGCATTATTGTAACTGCAAAATGTGAGCTACAAAAATCCAACTCAACTCAAAAATGCTGTGCAGGAAACACAGGAGGCTCCTCAAGAAGTGAAAAGAGAAGCAAGAGCAGAAAATTGTTTCATTTTCTTAACTCATCAACTGATAGCCAACAACCACTTATTAGACCACAGATAAAGCAATCCATCTCCCAGCTGTTTGCACAGTCTTGTGCAAATTAACGAGGGAGGAAAAAAAAAAGTAAGGTTGACAATTAATCCAAAGAAAATAAATCATATTCTCAGCTGTCAGCCAGCTCTTTTATCATCCCAAAATAAGCATCATGATAAAAATGCATCTTCAATTCAGGAAATCTACGCATATGTATATATGACAAGAAATATATGCATATATTGCTGCAACAAAGTGACATTATAGAAGAAAATCTTAGTACCAGGTGATGAATAAGTGTTGATTTAATAAAAAGAGCACAGTAATCCACTTCCAGATAGACAGCTTGTGAACATGCCATAAATAAATATGAAGGTCCATAAAAACACAAATACCAGAAACTATACATGAGAGAGACTCCAATCGACTTGAATGACATTAAAAGCTTATGAATGACTGAGGTACAGCTACTGTCCTCACAGAGCTACTCAACCCACACAAATTACAATTAAAACTCATTAATAACATCAGAATGTCTTGGCTGATGGAAATGAATCCTTGGTGGTTTGCATCAGCTGAGAGCTGGTCTAGGTTTTTATCATTCTGTACACTGAAATAATACAAAAATAAACCAAAATTGAGAATTTCACTTGGATTAAAGATGGACATATATATTTTCAAGTGCTGGTGATTGTTCTCAGCCACAGGTTGTTTTCCCCTAGGCTGACAACAGAACTCCCTGTACTTGAAGCTGGTTCTCACTTCTCATTAATCTTCCCCTTAGCACCACGCTTGCACTTGCACCAGCTCCCATCAGTTTTAGCTCACTGATTCATTACTCCACTTCCACCAGAACAGCCATCTCTTAAAATGTCACCCTTTTGGGACTGCTTTCCAAAAAGGAGAGCTAATTGCAACCTAACAACTGGGAAAAACGTGTCCAAGATACAGAAATCAGCACTTAATGAATGCAATTGCTTTTCCTCTGAATATTAGAAATAACATAATAAAAAATAGGTGAAAAATCACGAAGACCAACTCCTCATCAGGTGAGGGCTGAAAAGGCGACACCTTGAAAAGTACTCAGGGTCCTCAACTTCTATAAACTCAATGAAGTTTCAGCACCCCAGGCACTTTTCTGCCCCATCTGCTTCATCCACAACTTTCCTAATTTTATCTCTACACATAAAGAAATGTGAGAAGTCCCAGATTAAAGTGTCTGAAATTCAACAGTTGATGTGCACATGAAGTTTTCAGCTAGCATTGAGAGGAAAGATGTATTTGTACGGAATAACTGGTAAAAAGAAAAAAAATAAAAATCGCCAGCAGCATTGAAATTTTGTAATGGTCCATAGTTCCAACCCCACATGTATCTTCACCACAACTTCTGGAAATGTTAATTTGAGCATTTGCTGTAAAAAGAATGATATATTGGTTTAAAAATCCTACACTCAATTTCTTGAGCAGAAAATTGCTAGAGAAGCCAGAAAACATGAGGACAACACCACAGCATCCTACGGCAAAGGCTGGAGCACTGGTTTCATTTCCAAATCTGCTTTTTGACCCACCCTCTCTCTGAGGCAGACTCCCGATCTCACCGCATACGTCGATAAAAAATTGAGTCATGTAAACACAGTTTATGCAGTGATCTCATGAAGGCTGGGGTGGAAGCAAAAGGGCTCAGCTCTCCCCAGCTGGGAGTCAAATGCCTCCCCTTCCATTTGAAAGCCGAAACACATCATTAAATACTAATTTCAATCAAGGAATATCTTTCAAATTAAAGCCACACCAAACCAAGGGGGAGCCTGTCCGCAGAGCCCAAATGTCAAATCTCAGCTTGTCCCAATTTCCTGTGGAACAGCTCTAGGTAACTGCATGGGCTGCTCTTCCATGCACTGCTCTCTGCACTTCAGCTTGACTTTATTTATTAAACACATATTAAGAAAGAAAATAACCTACAGCAGTACCAAAGACCTTCACAAGTTTTAGAGAAATCAGATAAAACCACCTTTTCTAAGTCATTCGCTTTGACAAGCACAATTTACAGCACTCGTGCTCGTTGCTTTTAATATCCTTTATCACCAGTTAAGAGGCAGCAGAGAAGATGAAATTTATGGCATGTTACCATTCAGACAAGGAAAAAAAAAGTGTAGATATTTAGCTATAGTCGGGAAGTTTGCAACTATGTATGAAACGCAGCCATTGCTGTTGGCTGAACATCATTCCTTTGGATTTCTGTCATTGTTTATCCTCCTCACAAAGAGAATGAGGCAATTAAACCCTAAGGCCATGTAAACAATACTGATGTCAAACATCTGTGCTGTCCCTGTTATTTAAAGCCATGAAGGGTGGTAGCAACTGAGCTGCTTTTATGTGCCTAGTCACACTTTCTTCCTCATTTAAGAAAACAAAACACCACCAAAACCAGCAAATTGTTACCTGAGATGGGGTTTTGGGGTATCACTGTCCTGATTCCACAGCACAGCTCAGGTGCTAGGAACATTTAATAACTGTCAGGCTTCAACTGTCAGAGTCTAATGGGCAACTGCCATAAATCTCCAGGGGAAAACAGTGATCTCTCCTTTTTTCCTGACAGAGGACAAACATTCATCTTGTCCCCATTTCAGAAATTTGTCGAAATACCGAAATACCTGATTTAAAAGCAAATCCAAAAGTTAGCAATATGAATCACTGAACTCCTGCCCACTTGTCTTCATTCCAGGGCTCCCCCTCAGGCAGGGGGGACATCTCAGAGCTTTAACATCCATCAGATTGGGGCTTTTGGCTATGTGACAAAACAGAACTTGTTGCTTGCCAGGTTTGGTTTTTTTTTTCCAAGCCTATGAATATATGGGGGAGGGAGGGAGGAAGTGAGGAAGAGGGAGAAGGATGTAAACAATAAATGAGAACTTCAAAGTAAGAACTAACAATGCAGAACAATGACTTGTATATCTTACAGTACACGACCAAAGTTATTTGTCTTCGTGTTCTGCAGCTGCTAAAAGGAATCAGTGCACAGCACACAAAGCTTTGATATTTCCACAGAAGAAAAAGGTTTCCCCAAAAACATCAACAAACAACTGGAACTATCTACTGAATTGTGCTTACTCAATTTTCACATGCAGGGTTAAAATAATAAATATTGATCATTTATACAGTGTTTTAAACCATACAGGAAGGTCAAGACAGAAGAGACTGGACGTGCAAAACAGTCAAGATTTATTATAAATACACGCTGACTTCAGACTAAGGTAATTTGGAACAGTGAATTTCGCTTCATCATCAACAAGCTGTCTGATCTCATTGTGGTATTTCTGTGTGACACTATCCTCAAAAATTTTTAAGATTTGCTTTGATTGGTATATTAATACTTCCCACATTTTATAAAAAAGGCTCAAGAGTATTTTAAAGAAAATCACTGGTGTGAAAAACAGGGAAAAATGTATTTCATACCAATGTATTTGAAGAGAATTTTTTACAGTAAATGTGAATTTTAATCACATTGGAACGAATCTTCCATTTTCAAATGGAATAGCTGAAAACTTTGTGCTCAGTTTACAGAATGTGGAAAAAATACTGTTCACTTCCCATTTCAGAAAACAAACAGATTTCTAACTACGTTTTCAAACAGTACATCATTAAGCACTCCAGTTACAGCACTGAATATCATCAATGTTTTTATCCAGTGAAATGACGGAGGTGAAATAAATGTCTTGGAAAGTCTCTGTTGCAAAGAGCTCAGGAAACCAGAGATAGACTGAAATAAAAACAGCATCAAACAAGTGGAACAGCCAGAAATTAGAATGTAAAAAGCCCCTTTATAAACATGGCATTTTGCCCAGATTCAAAGGTCCCTCCACAAAAGTCCATGTTTATGATCTGAACTGGATTATTTGACCTAACAAACATTTATAATTCCCACCACATATCTACCCTTCTTTGTATCTTTACTCTTTAAAAACAATACAATTGCTACTTCCAGCTGCAATATTTTTACACATTACTCTTTAATGGGAAACCAGATATTAATTTAATTAAAAAATTAATATGACATTCTTATAGCCACCAAAAATTAAAGGTTTTGTGTTAAATCAAATCTTACCAGCTTCTCCCATCAAAAAAAAAATCTGACTTTTTAAATGACACTGAAATTAATACACATTTGCTTGATACAGGAAAATAATTGAATGAACAATTGTTCTTATTCATATGTAAATGTCATTAGGCTCTTTCAAGAGAGAACAATGTATTTTTCATGGATTTGCATGTTGGGGGTGGTGGGAAGAAGGAGAAATGCACAAAGCTCTGTATCCCAACAACTGTAATAACTGGAAATGGTATTTGTGCTCTCAAGGATGTTTTCTCTGGCCAATAAACATCACATGGATATTAGCACTACAACACATCCTGTTATTCAACAGCTTTATTTGCAGGGTCCCACTTCCACATGGAACAAATGTCTGCCACCAGTGGGAGACATTGACATCAGCGAGGACCAAGAAAAGTTCAGTATATGTTTAGAAATGAAGAAAGCTTAGCCACAGCAGTATTAAATGCAATTTCAGAAAAGCTCAAAAACGCAACAAACTGTATCTTCAGTTGCCAGCACTGAGAACTGAACCCAGCTGAATCTGTGAGCACGCAGGAATCACACAGATTTCAGAGGGATTGAGTGCAATATGAATAGAACGGAAGGAACCACTTGAGAATTTCATGGAATTCTGCACAGTGCCCAGTCCACGAATGAGTCTGAATACATTGAGTCACCAACGCTGATTTTTTTCTCCCCAGTGTTATTCCTTTCTTTTTCATGCTGTATTTTAGCAGCTACTGAACTTTTTATACTCATTTCAAGATCTCCTAAACCAGCCACAAAAACTGTACTCCCACCTCCTTTTCACCAGTGCAACAGTAGCAACAACAGTATACAGCACCCACTTTTTCCAGTCAATGTCTTTTCTCCCTTAAAAATCAGAATCCATACATGAAAAAAAATCAAACTTTCTTCCTCTTTTTTTTTCTTTTTTAAAGAGAGAGACACTTTGAGGTAGAGATTAATCATGCAGCAAAAGATTAATTCCCAGCTGCTTGGCAACCATCTGGACCTTCTACTGGTTAAAACACTAGTTTGAATTGCTAACCTACCCCTTTGATCTTTCTCAATGTCTCCAGCCCATATGTGCAATAATTAAAGACATAGTTTGCAAAGTACTGCAAAAAATTAAATAAATAACTGCCCATGTACATCCAGATCCCCACAACCAGCCTGACTGGTATCAGGAATTATAAATCAGCAGCCAATTTATGAAAACATGTCTCATCTTGACATCCACTGTGTGTCTCACACCAGTCTAGCAATAAAATAAGGTTTGGGGTTTATTACATTACATTCTGAAGAGTTATCAAAGCAAGGCAGGATGTGACTTCCTCACAAGGAACACACAATGGACAACTTGCACATGTTGTTGGGAGCAGGACATTAATCAGCCAGGAATTATGTTAGCAGCAGTCAAGATTGCTGTGATTTTAAATATGAACCAACAGATTCCTACTCAGGACGATTACTCAGTGGTGAGAATCAGTTTACAACTGAGTTCTCCATATAAATCACACCCTGCATTCAAAACAGACACAGGGTTCTGGAGAAAAGGAGAAAATTCAAATGAACCAGAAAAGAGTTGCTGTCACTGCCTGGAATATTTTCAAGGGGAAATGAAACAGTGTTTTCAGAAGCAAGTTGTCATAAGAAAAAAAGTTACAGAAAAGTGAAAATCATGATGAAAGCCATAATTATGTCATATCTGCCTTTTCTTGCCCCCTCATATGGGCCACACTTGTGTGAACAGTAAGCAACACACGTTCTTACATTTTAACCAGAATATTCACCAGAATTAAAAATCTTAACAATCTTCACCCTTGGAAATCAGCATGACATTTATGAGCAGAAGTATGGCTCAGGATGAACAGGATGACAAAAGAAGGGGAACAGCAAAGGAAGAGAAGTGGAAGAACAGAGGGATAATAAGAAAAATAATCCCAACACACAAAGCTCCAGTTATTGCAAGACTCAGGTTTTTTGAGACCCACTCAAATGCTTTCAGAAAGTTCATCAAAACCACTCTCCTCCTGTTATTAAAAAGCACAAACAGCCCCAGCACATCTAAGGAGGTTCCTTCAGCTGTATCCAGCTCTCCTGATTCCATACACAGATGCTTCTATATCCATCCACCAAAATTTAAACTCTAGAGACACACACAGACATGAGCACACACTTTTAATTCAACATATTACACAAGAGAACAACACTGATATATTTTGTTACCATCCTTGGAAGATATGAACGAAAATATTTCTTTTCAATGAGGAAAAATATAAAATCCATGCTGTAGCTAAAGGCACAATAATGTTAATTTTACAGTAGTTTAATTACAAGACTCCTTGTTTTAGGACACTGGCTCCATATTGGGATTATTTATTGCTCGTATTTGGCATGAATTTCAAATATTTAAATACTTCACTATGGAACAGGGCAATTAAGAGGAAGAAATCAAACGCAGCAGGACAATGCTCACTGATCACCATCTCCTAATTGCAGGGACTCTTATCTTCAAATGTTCTTTCCCTTCTCTTTTCCATGCTAACACCAGCCAGTGTTATTCACTCTCCCTCCCAAGTTTTACAGCTTTCTTTCCTCCCTGCATTCTTTCCCCTACATTCTCTGTAGGTCCCTCTTGGGGGAAATCCGTATCACAGCCCTCATGCAATTTGCTGGGTTTCAAGCTATAATCTCCTGCCAGATAAGTGAGAAGCACAGTAAATCTGCTGCTTTCAACACCTTCAATCCAGAGCCCTTTCAGCCAGACCACGACTTAACTGTATCAGCACTGCAGATTTTATCTTCATGTAAATGTATCACTAGATCCCAACACTTCTGGTGCAGTAAAACCATATAAATGGCTTGATGATCTTTGTAAACAAAATTTGTGTCATTCAGTAAAAGGGAGTGCTCATTCCCAAAATAAAAGGAGAAAAAACAGAAATAAAGATTACAAAGATGAAGGTCCTAAATAGCTTTTTAAAAAGGCTGCATCCTTCAAGATAAGACTGCTTGAATCATAAACCCATCAAACACTCTTCATTTTCCATCCTACTTCTGGTTCTGGATCCATGAAGATGCATTTTCTGAGGGAAAAAAAAAGGTCTTTTCCCCATTCTCTATGTTCTCTGTTATCTTCCAGCACCTATCTCATCTCTCCTTTTCCTCTGGTGCTCTCCATCCTCCTCGTCCCCCACCCCACATGACAAACTGGTGGAAGCTATCCCACAGGTGTCCTCCTGAAAACCCAGCCACTGCCTTCCCCAGAATTCCTCCTCCCCCAGCTGCACAACCACTCAGTCTGGGCTGCTTTAGTTCACAAGAGGCTGGAACAGCACCAGTGGCTCCAGTGTCCAAAAGCTTTATCACTGGATTCCCAAAAATCCAAACAGAGGAGTGACACGAGCACAGTGATAAACTCAACAAAAACATTGGGAACACTCAGTGTTCCCAGCTAACCCAGGCAGATGAAGCTTCACAATTTATTGCACAAAGCATTCAGCTTGCCAGTTTGTCTGAAAAATAAATAAAGAGCTGGTATACAACTCAGTACAAATTGACTCCAGGTATAACATCCAACTGAAGAGTGAAAATTATTTCCAATATGCCTCTGACTTGTTTAGGTTTCCTTGGTTGAGATAAGATAAATACATATCTTTGCTTACAAAATAATAAAACAGAAGGAAATTGAGAAAAAATGCTAAGAATAAATAAGACAGACAAAATGAAAAATTAAGGAAGTGAACTTCTTTAAAGAAACACCAAAATTTCTTGAAGTGATATGTAAGGTAAAGTAGTTGTTTGAGAAAGGTTAAAAGAAATCAGTTTATTAACACAGCTGATTTTATTTTCTCATTCCAGAAGAATTCCAAACCTGCATCTTAGCCATGCTACTGAATCTGTTTTTCTGAAAAATCACAAACCAGACTTTTCCTTTCCCCCTCCTCTGCCCTGTGGAGCTCTGGGTGACACAGGATGGCCAGAGGTGAAGTTCAAAGGGACATTTTCCCTTTTTATCAAGACAGGCCAATCACCCCATCTGTCGTGCTTTGCTGTCCTGCTGAACATGGATTTATTCCTGTTGGGTTGCATCTGCCTTGTTCCAACCCATGATTTCTCAGTGATGACCATTTCCCAAATGGCTTAATCCATGTCAGGAGTATTTGGGGAAGAGATGACTAAAAGCCGCTGCCCGATGACATCGGCGTTCTCGCAGGGCTGTGATGTGGTTATCACTGCTCATGGCCATGTGTTCAGCATTACAGACTCTAAACAGGTGCAGGAATGCTTTATGAACAAAGGTCTAAAGGTTAAAAGCAAAAAACCCCACAGTTATCCTATTTTATGTTCTCCCCTTGTACTACAAAGAGGTTGAAAACAGTTAAAGGTTCCTCCGGACCCTTTTGTACAGCACCATTTCTCTGTTAATACATTCACAATCTATAAAGGAAAAGGACTTTATTCCTAATTGAGCTTCACAAACAAAATCAGATGAAAACACATTTAAGTTTTCTCACTAATAGCACACACATGGTGATTGTGAAACACTGTCTGTAACCTTTCCAGTTCAAACCAGCCCACAGTCGAGCACCATTAGCAAAAAGTCCTGGATTTTTTACTGTGTGGCTTAGAGGATTTTTCCACTGAACTAGCAAAGTATTAACTGGGTATTTTATGTAGCTCCTTGGCATGCATTCCTGTTTATTTAATTTGAAAATATTGTTTAAATGACAACTTTGTGCTTTCAATTTATTTATTTATTAGGCTATTTTCACATCTTATGCAACCTTGCCTCATCCTGAGGTACTGGTGGCTTGAACCAGTCAATACAAAAGAACAGTCAATAGCAGAGCAGAGAAAGTGAAAGGCACGTGGATTGTGCAGCTGCTTGTTTGAGCATCCATTGAGGCAGCCAGGTAGCACCAGAAAACATTTCATACACATTATTTTATTAACAACTGAAGGATCTGCCAACCAATTTTACCCTCCTCTGTATTCTCTGCTAAAGATGTTCTCTGAATTGTCATGAAAGTAACTTTAGGACAGTTGCAATCCATGTGTCCTTACAAGACACCAAGGAAATGAAAAAATGGAATTTTCCTGCTTTGCTGATGATGCCCTTTCCTCCCCAAGGCAGATGGATTTGGGGTACTTTGTGGATTTAGGTCCTTCTGGATATAGGGAACTACATACATATGTCTCAATTTTCCAGGAGCATATGGCTGAAATCAGAAATTTTAAAGACAAACAATGCAGAGAGGGGAATTTGGTTTTTCGGGTTTTTTTACGATTGGTTGGTTGGGTTTGGGGTTCTATTAATTGTTTTCCTAATGCACCTTGAGTTTCCTTTTCTGCCTATTAATTCAGTGTCTTCAAAAAAAAGAAATGTGATAAATAAAATGAGCAGCTTGTGACAAAATATCTCAGGCAGTCAACTTCCTCAAAGCATGAAAAAGGTGAAAATGACCACAAAATTTTACTTTTCCACGTATTCAAAGCTAAAAACCATGGTGTGAGAGAATTAGACAGCCAAGCTTGGACAGTAATCTCAGGAATTCACAATGTGACAAAGAAGTAAAATAAAACCCCATATGACCAAAAGAGGATTGGAGCTCAATGAGACAAATACAGAAATAATGTAGATCCTATCAGAAATACGGTCAAAATCTGCTAATTTTGAAAGGTTATACAGAAAGTAAACAAAAGTCCTCACTAAAGCAAGGGTTTCACTGCCTGTGTTAAAACGTAATTTGGAAAATTCCTAGAATTCAAACTTCTCACCACTAAAAACTCTTTCAAAGGACCGGTAAATGTGTTCAGAAAGTCTTTTTCACTCCCTAAATAACTGGGAAACCCATGAAGTATTTAATGACAAGCCCTGTCACTTCAGCAGATTTCTCTTCCACGAGATTTTCTGCTACAATAACTTCCTTGTTAATGCCCACTTTCCAAGGAAAATGCCTTAAAAGGATCCCACCTCTTTCTCCGGCGTTTGAAACAGCGCGCAGTGGTGCCGAGAGGGGCTGCTCTGCCCAGGGCCAATTTTAGGTGTCATCTATGGAAGAAAAAGTTCAAAACAACCAATGAAGTCAAAACCAGTAAATGCAAGTACAATCAATCCCGACCAGCAATTAAAAACAAGGTAAAAGGTTTGTCTGCCCTTCTGAAACATCAAGGGAATAGAAGTACCTACCACAGTCATCGGCACCCGTTTCTCTCGCAGGTATCTGGGGTTTTCTAACTGAAAAAACAAGGCAGGGAAAAATCAGCAGGTCAACAATGGCTGATTTAGTCCAAGACATCATAACTAAACTATACTTAGCAAGGGAACTGCATCACTCAAAGAACCACAGGTGAGATTTCAACATGCCTTAAAGGTTATAGAAACAGGAAATCTTCCTAAGAGATCATTTGGTTGGAAATCTACTCAGCAATTTTGATAATGTAAATGGACCAAAAATTGCACTTTTTTTCCCTCCCAACTCTCGTGGCTGTAAAAATTCCATCAATGCACATTATAAAAATATTTGGCAGCTACATACACAGGCTTATGCAAAAGATTTCCAACTACATTGGCTAAATTCTCATTGAAATCACTAAAAAGCTACAATACGTTTACAGATTATACTGATTTAAATCTAGTGCTTTTGGAAAACTACAGCTGGGTGCGTGGAAACTACAGCCACACATGTAAGTTATAGAGACAAAACATAAGGAAATAATTCATTAACATGGCTGTATAATTAAAACATCTCTCTTAATCACTGTTTTTAAGAACTGGATACAAAGCATTGTTCCCAACCCACTTCCTCTATCAGACAGCTCTATCTTTCTCATTTTCTCAGATGATGAGGCTCAAACATCACATCACAGAGCAAGCAGAACGGCCAAAAAAAATCTTTCAAGGCTATAATCTTGTAGAATGTGGCAGTGAGATTCGGAATATGAATGAGATTGCAATTCACATTAAAAAAAAGAAAATGTTGTAGGATTAGGTTGATCTACGAGGCATGGCAAATATATCAAATGCTTGCACTTTCTGCAGTAGTATGAAATAAATTTGTATGTTGAATTTATCAGTGGAAAAGAGGCTTAATCCCTCTGAAATTTCAATTTGATACAGTGTTATTCATTTCCTGTCCCAAAAGGTGATGTAGGATTTCTGTCTGGTGTTGAGTTGTCATATTTCACCCAGAAGTTGTTGCAGATACTCACATTTAATACATTCCATTTCAATGAATGGTATTACCCAAATTTTTAATACATCAGCTGAAAGCACCAGGAAAGCAATAATTTAACAATAACCTATTTATTGCCAGGGAGTTTACTAAAACACTTACACTAAACTTTCACACAGAGTACCCTGTGTGGGCATCCACCAGTGAATAAAGGAATCCTGGATCTACCCACCACCACAAAATAAGGAATTTTGGACATAGAAGAAATTGTGAGGAGAGGAATACAGGAGGGGGATCAGCCTGGAGCACAAACCACAGGAGATCCAGTGGAGGGGAAGGAAAGGCAAATCAAGAGAGAGGGAAATAAAAGGATAGAAATTCCAAACTGGAAAAACTGTGGAGGATTTTCTTTGTTCTACACATTTGTACCTGCAATAGGATTTTCCACCTACATTTTACTCATTATATTCCTCCTCCCACCTCCATTTGGCCACAAATCCAGCCCACACTCCTGATCATCCCCAGGGCTGAAGGTGTTTGCCAGAAGCTCAAGGTACTCCCCAGTTTGGCATCACTGGGAGCAGTGGAAGCCTTCACCAATACCTGGCAGAATCTGGAGAAGGCTGCAGAGCCACATTTCAAAGGCTTGATGAATTTCCCAAAGCCCTGTCTCTCATGCAGAATCACCCTTTACTCTGGCTTTTTTTTAAAGCTAAAAATTGTTGTAAATATTTACAATTAATTAAAATCCTTTATCTGCCCATGACATTCAGCTGTTTGCAGCCTTCCCTTCAAAACCAAGCTGAAAAGCTTAGGTACATCCTACTTGTTTATGGGAAAGAAGGAAAATGTGTCTCTAATACTTTGTAGGGCCCAAGTCTTGCATTTTTTGATTTTGTAACAGCAGCCATATGTGCTTTGAAGTTAAATGTTCCCACTTTGTTACTTGTTGTGGATTATATCCACTTAAACTGATCTGTAAACATTTAATGCCTCAACATTCATTCTTTTCATGCTGGTCTTCTGCAAAACTTCTTGTTCTCCAAATTAGACCACATTAAAGAGGGAATATCACAATAAAGAATGCCCCCAAAAAGAAAATAAAAAAGTCTGTATTTATGAGAAACATGCAAATTTAAAAATAATAAGCAAAAGGTCAAAGACAAGCCAAAATACATATGTATGAAACTGAAGGACTGCCATGAGAAGAGCAGTAAATCACATGCTTTTTTAAGAGTATGAACCAAATAAATGTCATCATGAAAGACATCTTTATTTGAACTAGAACTGAACTCTAATTTGTAAATACCACTTCTTAACAGAAATGGTATTTTGAATCTCTTTGTAGAAAAGATTTTGGATTCTCCTGTTCTATTAGGCAGTCTGACAAGAAATCATGTTTCAATTTGTGAGGAGTGCAATGGTCCCCTTCTCCTTCTCCTGTGAAGGTGTTGGGTGATCAGATCCCCATGAAAAAATCCCCATCACCTAACAGAGACCATCTACTCTCATTAAAATACGTATATTTTCTTAAATTGAAAAAATATATGGCAGTAATGTAGATAAAAATAAAGTTCCAAAACTGCATTTCAGGCAAATTAGCCGTAATTTGTAACTTCAGTATTTTCAATATCTATTTATTTTAACAACACCTAAGGTAGTCAAAACTAAATATTTATGAGTTATACCATTTTAAAGCTATCAATGCAAGTAATGAGTGAAGCACTGACAAAAGCAAGGACAGTGCAGGAAAAGCACAATTTTGAACTTTAAGTATTTCTGCAAGTCTCATCCTCATCAATTACGTTCCATCCCTCAGGCTGAAAATATTGTCCAGGCTTTCTATCTGTGCACTGTATCCTGGTCCAGAAACCCCCACCAAAGCTTCGCTCTTTTGCTCAGTAAATACCACAACAATGACAACATTGAGGTCATGGTTCCAAACTACCCCTCCAGAGTCCCCTTCCACTCTTTGGAAGATGTTTGTCCAGGGATGGTTATCTCCAATAATGCCCAATTGCAGCCTGTGCCAGTCCACTCACAGAATATTGTAAATAGGGAACAAAACCTGAAATATTGTTCAGGGAACAAAACCTCCACACAGGCATCTGCAGGCTCATTGCACATTCCCCCCCAAGCTTCATCAAAGACAAAATGGGATTGTTTTCAAAACAAGGATGGTAAAAACACACATGAAAGAGTTAAGAACACTTAAGACTTTGAAATGGTAAACAACTAAACTGAACCTTGCCCTAAATTCTTACTTTAATCTACCAAACCCAGCCAGCCAGCATGTTCCCTACAGAAATAACTGCTTAGTAGCTTCAGGAAATTTGAGTAAGGACATTCTTATCTAACATCATAATTTGTAGGGAAGTTCACTTTAATGCTGCTGCTGCAGCCTTAGTGGAAGGACATTAAAGCACATGAAGACTGTTTGTCAGCATGGAAGTTGAATTTATTTTTTGAAGTCACAACACCACTTGGAGTTCACTGTGGGAAAGTTTTTCCAGCACTGCTGCCCTCCAAGGCCACAACATATACAGTAGGTATGTTTATAGTAAGCAGCCAGCCTGAGAAACCAAACAAAAGATAATCAAATGGCTTGTGCAGAAATGGTTGAGCTTAACTAGACTGGAAAGACACAGGCAGATGTGAGCCAAGCACACAGAGCAGGAACAGCATCCACTGCTGCTGCAGCCTCCCAGGAATTCCCAACACTCCATCTATTTAACCCTGTGCTAGAACTCTTTTCTCCAAGGAAGGAGAATGGAACACAGCCACCAACCACTGAATTTCTTTGGTCTCAATCTCCTCAAACCTTTATTAGGCAATAATGTTTCCCAGGACAACTTCTGGGCAAGACTGAGCGTCCAGTCAGCCCCACATCACTTCTGGTAAAAGCTAAAGAGTTCATTCTTGTCCTGGCTGAGTTCCAGTGATGAAAAAACGTGTTCTCCCTGATGAAAAAACCCTTTGCTGTTTCCCCAGGGTATAATCTCTTTGTGTGCTTTCTACCTAAAATGATGTGCTGAATTTCCTGGGATGTTTGAAAGAGATGCTTTGTCACACCTCAAACTGGCTACAACTCAGTGACAAATGAAACTGCATCACAGGCAGCACGAGAGTGAGAGACAGGCTGGTGAGCTAAGAATTTGCAGGGGTTTCATTCATTGCTCTTCCTGTATGTAACTTTAATTTTCTTATCCAAAAATTATGTTTGGCTACAATCTAAAAAGCTCAGCTAAAGAAGAAAAAAGAAAAGGAAAAAAAAAGATTAATTCCATTATCCAACGACTTTCTTTTCCTGACCCTACACATCTTTCACAATATTTAATTATTTTTGAGATATAAACAGGAGATGGTCACCTTCCCCATAGTTAGGAAGTGCACTAGAACTGCAACAATATGCAGAAATTTATTGACAGCTGTTGATGAAATAAGACCACAAAATCACAGAAAAGGCTGGGCTGAAAGGGACCTTAATCTCATTCCCCTAGCCCAGGTTACTTTTATTGTATTCTAAGATGGCTGAAGAATGACAAAGAAAGTTCAAAGGAACAACATAACCAAAGGTAAATTTATTTATGTATTTATAAATGTATTTATTTGTCTCAGCTCCTGGCTCTGAAACTTTTCCCTTCAAACAACCACACTAAAGGATTTCTGCTTTTCTACATTGCAAATGCAGCTTCAAGGCATGAACACCTGATAAAGGACAGACCCCACATCAGTTTAGATAAAAGTCAGTACAGGCTAAGAAAAACACATTTTATAATGTATGTAAAATGAGTGTAAATTAGTATTCCATGTTGGAAAGGCAAATTTATCACAATCAAAACTCAACTTTTTTTTCCAACACTTACTCATGCCTGATTAGAACCTAAAGAACTTGAATAATAAAGTGTTTGATAGGGATAATCAGGAATGCTGCAAGGAAAAGGGGAAAATTCTTTTATTACTCACAAAAAATAACCATATCAGCAAAGTAACACAACAGATTTACTTCTCCAACAGAAAATTATTAAGATATTAAGAACAAATATCTGAAGCCTCCAGATTACACTGTTAAGCTTTAACCTCTCAGCTTAGTAGAGAAATCATGAAAGCATTTCCCAAAACTTTTCACAGTATTTTTAATAATAATATTTTAAAAAAACCCTCAATCACTGACGTAGGTATATCATAAAAACTGAGAACACATCCAGACTGTGACCTTAAAACACAAGAGCTTTAAAGAAGAGGAAATTTAGAATATACTAAAGAAGCAGGAAGCTGAAAGACAACAGCAAAAATAAATTAACAATTTATAACTGGTCATTTCAATCCAGACAAGGCCAAGCTGGAGCAGTGAAGGCTCAGCAGCATCTCACAGCTGGAAGACACCAGGGTTGTCTCACCAATCTGTGTACTGAGCTGGGTATTTGCAGATTTTTGAATAAAACCAGGGTCTCCACATAAACTTGCCTGAAATACTCACAGCTTCCCAAAATTACACAGATTCTTACTGAGAAAAATCCCTGTATAAAGACTTGTATAACCAAAAAAAGTCAAGGAAAGTCTGAAAACCTTTCAAGACAACTGTTCTTCAGCCCAGGCAGCTCAAAGTGAAAGCCATTCTGTATCTCCTTTCCTACTTTCCCCCACCACTGAAGTATTTTTTGGGTCAAGGGTCTTCTGTATCTGAGGTGGGATCACTGTAAATAAACTTCCCCAACGAGTCTGCAGCTCAGAGTAACAATTAAAGGACAGCAAGATGCTCCCATGGCAATTTAAATGCTTGCAAGTAACAGCAGCCACATCTGACACTCAAACCTTACAGATTCCAAGGGGCTGCCATCCTTTAGTGGGATTTTTTATTTTTAGCAATGACATATTCCTTAGGTGTGTGACACTCCACTTAAAACTTCCTGAGCCTTTCAGAACACACTGGAGGCCGTGATCCACAGCAGGGAAACGCTGCTCAGCACAACCCCTCACAGACCTCTCTTTTACAGCCTCCAATCCTCTCTGTCAGGTAACTCCCAACAAGTCTTATCAGGCAATCAAAGTCTCTCATGAGCGACTTCTTTAATTACCATCCCTGGAGAGGAGACTTGAAAAACTGATTTATGTGCCACGGTAGCCAATTTGTTATCCAAGGGAGCTCCCGTATCAGCAGAGGATCATCACAGTTTAATAATCAGCCATTATCAACACAACAGGATTGCAAACTGGAATTTCAATTAGGAAAAGAAATCGAACACAAATAAAATGGCAGAGATAAGAGATAAGCAGGCAGGCAGATTGACACTGATATAAAAACGCAGGATATAAAGCGATCCTTTGTCAGCATCAGTTGGTGTAATTTGTAAAACAGCCAGGAGCAAGGTTTCCCCCTTAAAACAGCTTTAAAAGCTCAAGGTATTACAGCTTTCTGCTCATATCATCCAATGGATAAATACAGCCCAAATCCAAAATCTGCAAGTGACTGCTTGCACCTTTGTTTTGGGCACCTGTACAATGCTGACACTTTCACCCATCTCCACTCTCAGCTTGGAAAAAGCAAGAGAAACACTGTCACTGTAGGACATGCAGAAAGATGAGAGACTCCAAA
>WAAE01011728.1:0-16071 GCA_013400495.1 Nicator chloris | reverse complement strand
TTTTTTTTTTTTTAAAGAAGGCAGGAGGACGTTGCAATACTGTGCATGCTGTCCATCCAAGTGCATCCTTGCTGGAACCTGTGTCCACCTAGAGAAGCAGTCTGACTGGCTTGTGAGCAGGCACCCAGCCAGTCTGACAGACGGAGGTCAGAGAAGTCAGCCAAGAGACCGCGCACTTGCTGCACAGACAGTGTGCTGGCTAACGGCAGGATTCCCAGACAGAAACATCCAAAGGTCTCCTGGGAAGCTTATATTCACATACTGGGACAAGACAAAGATCAAGAAAATGGCTTTAGCAAGAGAAGTAGAAACAGGAAGAGATGAGAAGTGATTTCTGTGTGGATTACACCAGCAATGTAGCTGTGGTGTGTGGATTTACATTTTAAAAAGTGAGTTGTCTTCTAAGACCACTGTCAGAACTAGGCAGGCAGGGGAAGGACTAGCTCTCTTCAGAGGAGAAGCAACCAAGCTCATAGGGTCTGTTTGTAATATATTAATGAAAAGAGCCTGATTTCCTGACTGTCTTTTGCCTAGGATACAAGATCAACAAAAAAAGACCAATCTTTTAGCACTCCCACTCTTAATAAGCTGAACTCTAATGCTGTTGGTAATGAGGATAGACTTGTGTTTGTAACAATGATTTTAAACACATGTGAAAACCAAACAGTGGCAGAAACCAGCTGAACTGGTATCATGCAAGGAGCTGAAAATGTGGATCAAGATAAACTGCCACCTTAAAGGGAGGATAAAAATGCAATCTCTATAAAGGTCAGCTAGTTACTTGCCAGACTCACTTGGTGCATCCTGCAATAGTAGGACCTTGTCATTTGCAGAGCAATGTAATAAAGGCATGCAGAGCAGTATTATTTTGCATTTGGGATGCTACACAAATACAAGAAAAAATAGTCAGCATTTCCTCTTTGACTGGCTTTTGAAATGCTTAGAATTGAGCCATACACAGTCTCCCTGATGCAAAAAGGCTTTCAGTGAAGCAGGGTCCAGTCACTGTGTTTTCAGAAATTCTTGTATTGTCAATTGCAAGAGTCAGAAGAAAAGAGCAGATTGAGTTGTGTTTGACAGACAGCACAGTCCAGACTATGAAGCTTCAGAGTCACTGTAGCTTCCTCTGCATTGTGCACTGGAGAGTGGGCAGAAAACTGACTAAATAGTACCAGTGCTTCACCAGGCAGATGGTCAGGCAAAGGCCAAAGCCCTCTGTCCCTCACTCCCCTGCCTCTTCCAGTTCCCAGATGCAAGTTGAACTGGCACAGGGGTTGCTATAATTTGCTGCTGGTATAGACCAGCAACAAATTACTCCCCTGAGGAACAAGCAGGAATAGGGAAGAGCATCTCTGAGGCATAAGACCTCCAGCATGATTCCTTACGCACCACCCATCTCTCAGGGCTATGCCCAGAGGCCCAAACTACCCTGTGGAGGATACTTCTCAAGCCACCAGAGAGAAGAGAACCTTTCTCCCACCTCCCGAATTTCCCTCTCCCCTTCTGGAGTGTAATCAGTGTAGATAGATGTCAACTTGATTACACTCGAAAAAAACTATATTGGTACGTGTCTTGGACCTCAGTGTAGGAGAGACACGCTTGCTGGCTTGGAACAATACCTTTAGCTAAGGAAACTTGCTTCTACTTGCTTGTCTCTTCTTGCATTTTTACATTTTCCAGAACTTTGGGTGCAAAGGGCCACCTTCCAAAAATGCTTACTGTGCAGTAACTGGTAAAGTAAGACATTACTTGGTGTGACTACCAGGGTCATGATTGAATCCCAGAGGTAATAATTGAAATCGGCAGCCGATATAAAACCCTGATGGTGAGCCCTTTACTATGAACATGTATTTGCAGCACAAATCATAGAGCTTTAACTGGCTGGAAAAACCTTTCATTTGTATTTGAACATAGCCATAGTTAAGGATAGAGCAGTGTTTTTTCCCTCATGATAAAAGACTTATATGATACAGCACCAAGGACAGGGATTCTCATATCTCAGAATCATTGATGCATTTATGATCACTGTTTCCCTATTAGGATGGGATACACAGTGATTTCCCACTGAAAAAGAGACAACTGGCAGTGGGGTTCATCTGAGCAAATGTAGATATTTGCAATGTAGGTCTCCAAATCCCAGTTAAGCATCCTCTGCTGTTAAGGGTCAGTGGAGAAAGACAAGCTTTTCTAGGCGTGCTTTATTTGTTTTTAGGTATTTGTAAAAGATCAGACTTTTATATAAGATAAGTCTCTTTCTTAAAGTGCTTTTGATTGCACAGAGTTCAGGGTGAGCAGCTTAGATGTTTGCATTGCAATTAACAGTCATCCTACTCAGGGAGATTAAAGATTTCAGAAGGATTTAGGTGTTTACATGTGAGATGTAGAAACTCAGAATGCTTTTTTAGTTGCCACTTCTTCTTGGAGATACCAAGAGTTCCCGAGGACCAAATCTGTAGATTTGCTGAAGGCAAGCATGCCTGTCTGTGAGGCACCTTGACTCCCAGTGACATTCGCTGCCCTAGGCTTCCCCTGTTAAGATGAGGAAAAAAAGCAAAAAACATCAGTCAGGACAGAGTGTAGCTCTGAAGTATTACATAGTATAAGCAAAGACAGACAAAATATTGTCTGAAAATCCAGAGACAGAGTTTTTGTTGTATTTTTAAATAATTTAAATTTTTGGACCGACTGAAAATTCCTCAAAAGTAGAATTTTGGGGAGATATTTTGGTTATGGCTCATTTTGTTGCAGTACATCCTTTCCCCATGTAAGGGAAAAAGAATAAATCTTTTATTGATATAGGACACTGAATATACTGTA
The DNA here is from genome assembly GCA_013400495.1 of Nicator chloris. Classification (NCBI taxonomy): domain Eukaryota; kingdom Metazoa; phylum Chordata; class Aves; order Passeriformes; family Pycnonotidae; genus Nicator; species Nicator chloris. The sequence goes on along the minus strand of WAAE01011728.1, from coordinate 13,254 downwards.
TTTTAGCTACTATGGCATTTGATGCATGCCCGCACATATCTGTGTATGCACATATACGTATAAAACCTGCAAATATTTCCAAATGCTAAGCACATTATAAATTATAAGAGAAGGACAGTATTTCACTGACTCCAATCAATCCCTGGTAAAAAACAGAAGCCTGGGAAGGCAGGTTTAACAGGTCTTACCACTGTTGTTGGTAACTTGTGGAAGGTAGCAAGCATGGAAAACGTCACAATATGTTGACCATGTGGCTATTCCTGTTTCCAGGCTCCATGTCCATTTTTAAAGATCTGTAACTTCCTAATGCCTTTGCTGGCTTATTGTTAAATGTGGTGTCGAGTAGGTAGTAGGACTCAGACTCAGATAAGGAATTTGATATCTAATTCCTGGTAGAATCTATTATCTCTCTTTGACACCAACTCAGAGTTGTCTGAGCTGTTAGATTTCTTATTTATGCTCCAGCAGCAATACAGTTTCTCCCCTCCATCAGCCTGCTTGAGAGAACTAAACAGTTCTTACTGATGGCTATATTTTTACTTTGGTCCAGAGTAATTTAGTGGGAAAGTGATCCACTTTCAAAAAAGATCTCCTTCTTTTACCTAGTGGCCCACTTTTCCTTTGGGGTGTCCAAAGTATCCTGGATTTACATGCAATTAGTCAGAACTCTTTGTTTTTTCCAATAAATCAGACTCTGATCAAGACACACTGCTGCTGTGGGTGACAGCTGGTCTCCTCTGATCAGGGTAAGCAAAACAGTAAGATGACCACTAGGTGCATGGAAATGCTTGCAGAGAAAAGATGTTCTCAAAGCTGCTTTTTGTACAGTGTAAGATTTTAGAACCTGCTATTTTTCCATGATTTTCACAAGGACATGCAGGACCAGGGGGAATGGCTTCAAACTGAAATACAGTAGGTTTAGGTATTAGGAGGAAGTTCTTTGCTGTAAGGGTGGTGAGGCATTGGAACAGGTTGCCCAGAGAAGTTATGGATGCTCCACACATGGAGGTGTTCAAGGCCAGGCTGGATGGAGCTCTGAGCAACCAGGTTTAGTGAAATGCGTCCCTGGTTGTGGCAGGGAGCTTGGAACTATGTGATCTTGGATGTTCTTTCCAACCCATTCTATGATTCTATTATTTCCCCATTGCATTGTGGCTTTGATAGATTTTCTTTTCCTAAAGCAAGTAGAAAAAAAGTGCTTCTGGCTTTTGATAAGAGAGTACAAAACAGAGGATCTGAATTCTGCCACTCAGTTATCACAAGCATCACCCACCCTGCAAATAATTCTATGTATTTTTTGTAAAAGTACTTTTTTATTACCATTTAAAACTACTTTTTAATTGGGGTGTAATGCAAATTGAAGAAGATAAACATCACTTTCCTTGAGGTTAAGTGCAATAAGGTTCTCCTCCTGCAACCTTTCCTCCATCCCCACTTTTATTTTTCATTTTGCATCATTTCTTCTTTTGAAGTCATCCTCTTCTTGTGCGTGAACTGTTCATTTGTAGGTTGTTTATAGAGATTGTAGAAGTGGTTCCTCAGAAATGTCAAGGTGGAACAGCAGTACTGGTTTCCTGAAATAGGGAATAGTCTGAATAATAACAAAGAGATGGCTGAGGGAGAGGTGAACAAGGAAGACGTATGACAATGGATGGAGGGTCTTCAAGGCTAATGAGGCAGGACTGGAAGCTTTCCTGAAGAATGGCAATAGAAGGATGTTGTGCTCTGGCTGAACAGGATTTTCTCTTTGTCACAGGAAGTATTTATCTACATGGGCTGGCACAACCCCCTTTCTAAATCACATCCCTCTGGACTGTAATACAAGCTCCCAGCCCTGTGAGGCAGACTTGGTCTTGATATCATCATTCTAAGGAGGTTGTAATAATCTCCTGACTGAAAGTGTCTTCTCTTACACAGAGAACAAGATGAAGCTGAGCCTTTTTGCCTTTTCCTTCTCCAACTCACAGGAGAAAAGATGAATCAGAAACAGAATCAAACCCACTGAGTTCTAAAAGTAGTTGTTTGCCTATGTGATAGTCCTTCGCCTTCTTCTCTTTATCCCTGTGAATCTGTTTTGCCAGACCAAGGGCATCTTTATTGAGATAATTCATGGACAATACCTGCGAGGTTTGGAGCTGCCTGACCTATATGGCATGGAATGAGATCATGCTTGGATGGACTCTCTGGGGGAAACAGGAGTACTTCTGAGACCAGAGGGGTGGGTATTGTGGATCTCTTAACCACAGACAAGAAGCAGGATGAGAACTTATGGAAAAAGACAATTAATGTGTATCTTAAAGTGGATTGTAACGAGAAGGGGACAAGAATTGAACTCCTTTACAAGGATGGCCGAAAGGTCACACAGTAGTTAGGGAGCCAGAGGAATCAGACACATTTGATGCCTGGCCACAGCCTGAAAGTGGAAGGGGCGTCATGGGACAAGAAGGATAAGTGATGAGTTCAAGTGTTTGCTGCCAGCTGAGTTCCATCTCACCTGCTGGAACCCGGAATCAGACAGCCAAGGAGTTCTCAAAAAGAAGTCCTTTTAGTTTTTCTTATGAGATATTTTTACTTTAAAGGCATGATAAAGTGTGAGAGATTGTGTGTGAAACCAGCTGAAAAGTTTTTACTTTTTTTAATTGATATGCCGGGTCTTGGTTTCTCTCTAAGAATGACATTTGTTACAGTTCTTATTGAACACACAGCTGGGCTAGAAGCAAGGAGTTACATATTTATATATTTATTTAAAATTCCAAATGAAAGATGAAATTCTAATGAAAAAAATTCTTCATGATTTCCATAAAAAACCCCAAACTGGTGGAAATCTCATTATCTAGAAGTTTCGTATATAAAACCTGTAAAGCAGCTGCAGCAAAAGAGTAAATAAAAGTGACTTTAATAGTTGCAGTTCTAGACATTTGAGTTACATGGCATTATCCCTGTGAAAAGCTGTATTTGTGCGTGCTTGCATTACTGAAACCTTTATTTGTTAGAATCCAAGTGCTGCTGCTGTGCATAAAGTGCTCTGTGAGGTACACCCATATGCTGCCAAAGTAGCAGGAACGTGTGCACTGACGTTGATCCAGAGGAAGCCTAGGGGTTCTTCCTTTTCCTCTTGTACGCTGATTATTTCTGCCAGGCCCAGAGAGATCTGTGCGAGCGCGCGAGGGCCACGGCTTGGTGACAGGATGCACATGGAAAAAGATAGCTTCCATGATGCTCAGAAGTCATTTTTTCCTGAAGGTGCCATGCAGCAACATCTTTGAGTTGTAGGAGAAGACAAGCATGGGGCAGACGGGCAGGACCCGGCCCCATTGCTCTAGGGCTGGGGTTGGTTGGTGCACAGCGCCCCGCTACAATGAGGCCCAGAAACACTCCTTTTCAAGCCCTGTATGTAAAGATGTCAAAAATAAACTGTGTAAATATGCCAGAAAGAATGATACTTTCATGTTTTTATGCTAAAAATGGCTAAGGGAATTGTCAGGACTCTTGTGAGCAAAAATGATAATGTATGACATTAAATATTGACTTAAAATATCTGTTTTGCCACCCCTTTCTATTATTTCAGTATGCAGTTGCTTGAAGGTAGAGTATGATTTTTCTGTCCCCTCTGTAATAATATATAATACATCAGAACAGAATTTTCTAAGTCTTGTAAAAATCAATCCACTTTCCCTATTCAAATGTGGTTTAAATATATCAGATTTTGTAGCAATTCTATTTCTGATCTTCTCATTGTTCATTGTCTATGTCATGGAAATTTTTTGGGAATGTTTTTCGGGCTGAAAACCTGATTGGAAAATTGTGAGATGTGAGGTTTTTATTTTGAATGTTTAGTAGCATGCTAAGTAATGACACTTGCATAGTCAAATCTTTAAATTATTGAAAGGTGATGATGTAGTAGGGATAGTATTTACTGGTAGGATCAGCAAGATGCTGTATGTGTTAATAATTGACAGGAAGAGATATCTTCTGTCTTGCACTGCAAATTGCACAGTTAAGTCAGCAGTGAATGAGTTTTCATGGTAGATATCCTGCATAATGTGTTCAGCTGGGAAATGTGTGTCACAGTCCAGCCAGATATAGCAGAGCTTGGTTAGCATATGGTAGATGCAGTTCTTTACCTGATATTTTGTTTACTGAACTGGATGGTCATAGGAATTGACTAGGGCTTATTCAAAATAACACATTCGACATGCACATGCTCATTATTCTATTTAAAAACCAACACTAAATGCATTCCTGTGCATGATGATATCTTCTCATTCAAATGGTTTCTGCTACTCATGGTTTGATTTTAAAGTAATAGTTATTGTTACATAGAGCTGCTTCTGTTGAGAAAAATGCTCTTCCTTGGCTGTGATGATGTGTGCCAAGCAACGTTTAGATTTTACCTGAAATAAGATATTAGGACTTTGAGCTGTGTGTATGATGTCTATAAGCACATGCATACACATGCACACATGGGCACTGGCATTGTGACACAATGCAAACACCACAGGCGCAGGCACAGACATAGAAAGAAAATTATTCTTCTCCTGCTTATTTTCTTGGCACTTGCAGCTTGGTTAGATGTGAGATAGATGAAACATTTGCATCTTCTATCTGCATAATGAGTTCTATACAAAATGATCGCAGCTAATGCAAAAGACAGGGTGGCATGTTTTCAGTTTTAATGGGGAGACTCAGAAAACTTCCAATCTTTCTTGACATTTCTTATAGCAAAATAAATGTGGTCTAGGTTGGAGTGTCTATTATGAAAATAAGAGAAGAGCGAGTCAATTATATTTCAATGACTGAATAGCCAGGGGTCCTCATTAAAATGATCAGAAAGGCTGCAGTGTTGCTTTCTTGTATGTAGCCACTGATTAAGTTGTATAAGAATGACATGGCCTTTTTGGGAGAAAAGCAGAGTGCGCCGTGGTCTCTGGCCAGCCAGCCAGAAACCGTTGACACTTACAAAAGTGAGATGCGCGCTCCGTCAAGAAAGGGAAGTTACTACTTATGGGGTCATGGACTCCTGATGTATTTAAAAATAGTTGTGGCTGTTTTATTGGACACAGTCAGAGAAAGCTTTGAATTTGCACTAGGCTGTATGAAAATGCCTGCGGTATGGTGGTGATATGGTATGTTTTCCTTTCCGCTGGCTTCGATGAAGTATACGTAGCTTAACAGAATAGTACTATTATTGCAATCCCCCTGTATTTGAACCTTTAAGCAATATTTTAGTTATCAGTTCATTACTATTCATTTCTTAGAATTTAAATTCTTCTTATTTGCCAATTATTTTTTTGGTATAAAATGTTAGGAGAAAAAGGCTCGGTAATTTTTTCCCGGGAGAGACTGTATCCTGAAACGGTAAAAAGAATATTTGTTTAAACCTCCTGAGGGTTTGCAGTCTAAGGAAATGCAGTATTGCCTAAGATCTGCTAATCCCAGATCAAGTGGCTGTAGAATTTAAAAAATGTATAGTGGCTGTAGAATTTAAAAAATGTATATTTTCCCGTTCATGTTACTTAACAGACCTTATATATTTATTTTTAAATAATCCTTCTGCAATTATATTTTATACAATTTCACCTCTTTTAATAAGGTGATTGTTATAAAGAGATATATACTTCTAGTAAGGATTTCTATAAAGATATATACCTTATTTTTTTTTTATTTGGAGAGTGTTGTAAAATGTTAACACTTTACATTTAAGAGTGATACAAAGCAAAACAAATCTCATGTATTAATTAAGCTGTCATGGTTTAAGTTTCTTCCCCCTTTAGATAGCATCACTGACAGTTTCTAAAGATGAATTGATAAACAAAAGGCAACATTTAATAGTGATCTTATATCTGTTGGTACAGTGAAGTTTGAACCAATATTCATCTTCTACTGAGGTGGAAATACACCTCAGCATTTTCCACTTTTACTATCTGATTCAAGTAAATACTAATGCAACAAATAAAACCAAAGAAAATCTCTTCTATTTCTAACACAAGTACTAGCTGATCTAAGCTTGTATTCTAAGTCAAATCGCATCATACAATGCTCCGTCATTAACAGTGATATTTCATTATAAATGAAGACGAATAGAGTTTTATATGTCTGCTCACATTTTGATGAAATAATTTTTAGTCTCAAGAAATCCAAGAGCAGGACACGCTGTAAACTAAATACATTAACATATCAGGTACTTAAAACTAATTGGATTTACTAAAATTAGCTAATAATGCAGCTAAATAATGATGCTCTTCATTTACAATTCAGGAGCCCAGTAATGGACAAGGGAAACTGCAAGTGCTTGCAGTCAACAATAAAAGAATTGGTAATTTTGCCAATTATTATGTAGCACAAGATGGCTATTTAAAAAGTTTTCATTTTTTATTTACATACATGGCATCTAAAGAGGCGAAAAAGTGTCTCTGCCTTATTTACTTACAAATGCATGAGCGGCTTTGATTCTTTTCTATATAATTTCTGTGATATTTGCAGTTTTTAAATTATTTGTGGAATTCACTCAGTCATTATTATTTGTCTTCTGCATGAAGAATTTCAGTGTATTAAAAAGAATTCTGCTCATTTCTCTTTTTACCAGTTAGTAATATGTAATAAAACATAAAATTTGTACACCCTATTTTTTTTATACAGGAGGAATAAAATTCATAAATACCAACCGATTGATAAGTCTGTTTTTGTGTAAGAAGAGATACAATTATTGATGTAGTACCCTGAGTATGAACACAGAGTTACTGTGCTTAATATTTGAATTTGGTTTGAAACACCTAGATGTCTTTTCTCCCAAACTTTTAGCGGCTGCTTTAATGTATCCTTTCAGCAATATGTAGTACTAAAATTCTGTAGTGACTGAAGAGGACAAGTAGACTTATTTCTTGAATGAAACTATGAAAAATTTTGAGCAGTGAAGAGTAAAGCTTGAGATTTCTTGGGGTGCTCTAGTTTTGTTCTTAGCATGCATAAACACATGAACAAATTAAAAATATTCTGAGTGACTGGGAAGATTTTTTAAGAACTTTGCCATCCTTCTCTAATTTACTTCCCTAAATTTATGATTTGTGTGTCAAAATATTTTTTTAAATAAAAGCAAAGAAGTAAAGTATTACAGGTTTTGAAAGTAATTAGTGCTATGGTCACTGTTCTCTGAAAGTGAATCAACAGCAGCAGACCATAGATGTCAGATATGCAGGCTGCTCATCTGACTGATAAGTCCTTCCAGACTGCTTAAAGTCATCTAAAAAAATCACCTTGGAGTTGATGTTTCTGAAGGGAAACATATTCTATGAGGTGGATATGATTGTACTCTGTATGTAGAATTTTCAAGAGTAATTTGCCTTCCTTCAGAAGCAGAATTTCTTACATGACCTACTCAGGTCTCTACAGACAAGCATGAAAGAAAAAGAGGTTTGCAGGGAACATTTTCTGTTGATATCTGTGTCTTTATTTAAACCTTAGTTTTTCTAGCAAAAAATGTAATTCAGGACTTGCACTATGGGAAGTGGGGTCTGTGTGTTTTACAGGTTTAAGCAAGATTAAGAGATTGAAGTTGAGAACGAGTTACTGTATGTGAATTCAAATGCAAAATATCCTCATTATAATAATTCCCAGGAAATTCACCCCCCCTGCTGTAGAATCAGAACTCGCCAAACACGGCCTAATGTCAGCAATGAACTCTACTTTAACCAGCCTTTCAACCTGAGTATCGTCAGAGTAATTGGTCTTTTAGTTGATTTGACTAACTGACAGCCAAGCCACTAATAATTACCTGTGGCAGCATTTATATTTTTTTCTTTTACACTATAGCATGACATCGATGAATATATTTTAAATATTAACAGTAGCTGAATGTTTCGATTATAATTTAAATAATTATTTATGGAAATATAATTGCACATCTGTGCCTGCAATGGAGAGATTTTGTAATTTGATTAAAGAGAGAACAACAGCATATCTGCCCATCTAATTTTGTGGTTAAACTATTCATGACTTATAATAATATATTAATTTTGTCAATTTGCTAGGGTATCATTTCAACTTTTTGACAAGCTTTCATCTTTATTTAGCTGGATTCAGGCTCAAGACGGTGCTTACTTCATAACTTATGCTTTATGAAGCTCTTCAAGAACGTGATATTCTCACAACCACCCACAATTTTCTTACGTTGTGGTGTTGAGGCTCTTTAACATAGTGTATTTCTGTGTGAATGATATACATAAATATAAGGTATATGCATGTTTGTATGGTCTCAGCAGAGTAGGAATGTGCTGCAAAGACTTCCAACACTCATGTATGCTGGAGAACTTATTTCTGAGGTAAGCTAGAGAGAAGGACTCACTAAAACCTAAATAAATACTGTTTGTTTCTGTGCAAAATACGGGTGTGGGTTGTACTGTGTTTTGTTCTTTACTAAGAAGACATATTTGCTTATAGAAGAATCTATAAGCATTATAATGCTTATAGAATTTTTATGGAATATATTTGAATGATGAATGAATAAAAAATGATAGACTGGGTAAAAACAAGCAATGTTTTAAAATTTAAGGGAATTTAAATTACCTAAATTTCCAAATATTATGTTTCAGTTGTGGAAATAGAGATAGTTAATTTTAAATATAATGTTTTAGTTTCTAAAATATTTTTAGTATTCCTGTTTATCTCTCAGGCTACCTATAATTTGCATCCTACTGGAAAAAGAGCATACATTTTTCCTGTACACCATTGTGTTAATATTCCATTCTTGTAATTGTATCACTTTTAGAACTAGTGAAATGTAGTGATAGTGGATCATTACTTGTTTTCCATATCTGAATAAAATGTCAAAGTATTTATTTCCTAAGACTGGTTAACAAGAGGTAAAAATGTTTATAATTCCATGGTGTAGCTATACAAATTGTCAATATTTTAAATATTTTTTGTGTTTAAAAATGTTCTCTGAAGTTTCTTTTTAGTAGTATTTTGTTACTCCTGAGAATATGTTGTTGTATTTTAATTACAAATACTGGTTAGTTGATGATATTAAAAAGTGAAATTTTGTTGAAAAGTTGAATCAGATATTTAGCATAAATGAGGAAAAATTAGTTACTATATATTTTAGTGTTATGTGGAAGTCTTTTTTAAAAAAGTATTTGACTGAAAATCTGTAGGTATTTTATTTTTAAGATATTTAAAAATCTAAGATGAAGACAGTTAAAATTGTTCCAGTTACTGAAAACAGCAACTGAAAATATATTTAATATGTGCATATATTTCTTTAGGGTTTAGTTTGATGTATAATCATTCTTTTTTATCCACTAATATTTATTTATTCAAAGTCAGAGAAATGCTGCTACTGAGTAGGTATAATTCAAACACAAAAGCTTTGTTTTCCTATTAAAGCATTTCAAAAGATGCCTTATTACACTGCCCTTATAATAAATATTTCCAGAACTTTCTTTAACTATAAAAGCTTAAATAAAGACATTTACTTTCAACTATACGATAGCTTTAAAATAGGAGAGGTTGTGTGTGTTTTGTTTGGTTAATCTATTTGGTTGGCCCAGCCTGTCATTACAAAGTTTCTGAGGGTAAGTTATAAAATATCTTCTAGCATGTATGAATACAGGAGGTCTGTGATTTTTCTATTAATTTCAGAGTGTTCTTTCAAAAATATTGATAAATTAATTATATTTTACAGATTTCTATAGAAGAGAGAGTTGTTTAATCTTTCAGTGCTTTTAAAGAACAACTCGTTATAAACTTACATCTTATCCCAATGAACTTACATCAGAGTGAAATGGCAAAGTTATTGTTCAGTTACCTAAATAGGAAATGAAATAAAAGCATTATCTTTTCAGTATATCCACATTTCAGTGATAAATAATTCTAACTAGATGTATGAAGGCAGTACATACAGACACATCACAACTGTAATATCATATACTATTTTTTGTATATTCTTATTGTCCCTAAAACATGCATTGCCAACTATAAATGTATACATTACACCTCAGATACTCAGAAGATCAAAAATTAGAATTAGTCATGAAACAGGTAGGTATTTTCAACTAATTACTGCAAATGTGATTTTTAACTAAGAAACAACAAAAATGTCTTACTGCCAACGATACTTGATTTTTTATTATCCACTTAGGAAAAAAACCCAAGATAGCTGTTGGCTGAAGAGAGACCATTACAGTAAAATAAAAGTCAAGTGTATGATGTAAAAATGGGACAGAATCTTTAAAATAAAATTCAGGTAACTCACCTGAGTTTGTTAAATATGCTTGCAGATGTTGTTGACATTACTGTATAATTCTAATGGTTTTCAATTAAAATTAGAAATTCAGAGCTCGTACAAGCAGTATGTTCAAAACCATTTGCAAAGGTTGTTTAGAGTGTTTTGTACACTGAATGGTGGGTGGAAATGGTCTAAGAAATGCTTAGTGAAATATCAAATAGGTAAATTTGTCTTTCAGTTATTACTGTTGGGCTTTTTACATATAAGTAGTTACTTACCTTCAACACAGAGCTCTGCTGTTTTCCTGGGAGACCTGCTAACAAGAGCAAAATATGGATTATGATACTTAATCTGTAGATTAATTACTTCAGGTTTCAATCCCCCCAAATTTATCAGTTTATTGCTTCATTTCAATTCCTGTAATTCTGCATGGGTCAACTCGCCACATACATTTCAATTTATCTGTCATCCTTCAGCTGCTTACCTAAACACCCGGTAGCCATGCAAAATTAAAACAACATTCCAGTTTCCACATTTGTCATGTATCAGGATTCACAGAAAAGTGCTTCATGTGTAAATAATATTCTTTTATAGTTTGTCAGTACAAGGGGCTTTATAAAGTCAAGGTCTATTTATGGATACTAAAATCTCCACTCTTGCTGTGGCTCTTTTTCATAGTAATTCCTTGAAAAGCTTCCTCATATCACCTACAGAACAAAATATAGATTTTGAGTAATAGACCTTGAGTATGAATAAAGTTGAGCTCTTGGATGAATGGACAGAACAAGAGTGAAGTGACAAAAGGAGTCCCTGGCGAACAAGAACTGTGAAACTTAGAGTAGATGAGTAGACAACCCATAATTGTTAAGACAGTAGGCAGCTCATAAATGTTGATGTCCTAAGTTTAAAAAGTGCATCAGCAAATGTAATGCCCATATCATACATCACCTACTTCAGTCTTACAAACCTTAAGTTGGGAAAGTGAGGCTCAGGAGGAAAGTGAGTGTCTAAGGAATCCTAAAGCATTTGGCTCTAGCCAAGTTTAGACTAAGAAGGAGATAAGGATCTCTGCTTCAAAAAAACAAAGCAATCCCCCAACCAATATTTTGGCACTTATTTCAATTTAAAAATCTTTTCTGAGAGGAGTACAAGGCTGGGAGCAAGAAAATGAACTCCAGAATAATATTTTTTGTTGTTTTTCCTGTTATGTGAAATTCTGTGGCTTTAATCAGTTAACTATTGAGTTGTCTGATTTTTTTCTTTTTCAAGAACATATGTTGTGCACCTGAAAAACAACAGATATTTAAGAAAACTGTCTTGGCAGATCAGCTATTTTCATGTCATATGGGAATTTCCAAACAGCTTAGGTTGTAAAGGCCTTTGTAAGCAACTGACACTTTCAGAAATGAAGAATGAAAGAGGTGTTTGGTGATAGTTTCTGATTAATGTTATTTAAAAGTAAAGAAATCTATATCAAATGGCAATAAACTGGAGGAAAACATTTTTTTTGTTTCACAGAGAAGCTGTAATGTCTCAGGCTACTGAGTGAAGGCTTGGCTGATTATGGCAGAGAATTTGGGTGTGGTAGGAATGCCATTTCTTGTCCTCTCAACAATGCCCCTGGTTCTTCCTGTTCCAGGTTAGCTGCAAAACTCCTTGCCTGTGTCTCAGCTTCCAGAGCTCTTGGTAGCTGTGGCTGACAGGCAATTTCTACCCTGCTAAGGACCTGGTGAGAGCAGGCGGTCACAGACCACTTGTAGGACCCTGTCTCTTCTCTCTGAACATTCCTACCCAGATTTCTGTATTGCCCTGTCTTCACTACCCTGGGAAAAAGCAGGAACTGTGGAGTTACCAACTGCAGCAGGTAACCTGTACAGTTCTTTCATCACCAGTGCAGCTGCTGTCACTGGCATGAGGACACTGTGTCTGTAAGAAAGCAACTCTTGAACAGAAAACACCTGGGTCAGCTGGGCTCAAGAGCAAAGAAGATGTGCTTCTCTTCATGGTTAATAAAAGACATTCTGAAGGATAAACTACTTAGCTATGCCACGGTCTCACATTTTTTCTTTTATTTTCCTCTCTTTTAAAATAGGCTGATTATCAGGCTTTTTTGAAGACTGATATTTTGCCTAATATAGCCAGACTAAAATGGGCAAATTCTGTAAAAGAACATGGGAGCTGCTGTGCTTCTCTAGTTAGTGTCCTGTTCATGAGAGTAACAACAGAGGATACTGTGGGAAGAGTGTAAGTACAGGATAATGCTTCTCCAAAATTTTTCCCTTGAAAAGCAATTGAAACCCCCTTTTTTTTTCTTTTCTTTTTTAATTTCCTATTGGCAAGCTAGGAAACATAATGTCTTCTTCTCCAGTTGAAATACAGCAATATCTCTCATCACAAGGCCGGATTGTTTTGATTGACTGCATCAGCAGTTGAATGTGAAGACAAGCCACACATTTCAGAGAGGCCAGAAGTGTCTGCCTGCCTTTTCCCTGGCTAAGACTAGGGGAAACATCTGCCTGAGAATGTCCACTGGCTTCCACATCTAAAGTAGATATTAGTTGAATAGTTTTGTACATGTGGCCAGTGAATTGAGCTCTGGACATCCAATAGTGTTGGGATGCATCCAGGGTGGCCAAGCAGGTGCTGTGAAAATTACTGAACTCCTGCAGCTTCAAAACTTCTGTGCAAAGGTTTGTGGCCCCAAAGTGACACACTGTTTTACCTGTCAATCTGCAGTGCACATCTTAGCCTGTCAGCCCCTCAGAGCATAAAAATTCTCCACTGGGTCAGAGCAAAGATCCATTTACCATAGCTCTTTTCAGTTGTCATATATATGGTTGAGAGGGTGAAGAAATAGCATGCAGTATTATTGTCCCATGGAATTCTTCAGTCTTCAGTGGTTTGTAGTTCAGAGAATGCCAGAAACCCAGAAACAATATTTAAGAATAAATCACAAATGGCTCTAAATGGATTTGATTGATGGATTTATTTTTTCTAAATTGCTAAACTGTATCTTGCAGCAGGGATTTCCA
>WAAE01011727.1:0-34227 GCA_013400495.1 Nicator chloris | reverse complement strand
CTGAACTGTGGAAATGTGTCATTGTGTGTGATGAATACTATCAAGGGTATGTGATGACAAATATTAAAATACGTTTGAAATATATATCAGAATTAAGTTTTTAACACTTTTTTACAAAAGAAAGCTCTGTGGAAAATGACAAAGAATCAGAACATGAAGTTGAGTAATGCAAAAAAAACCAACCAGAGACCAGAATGTTTTATTTACCAATTTATAACCACATAATTCTGTATGAATGCTTTTGGAATGGGTATACAAATACTGTCAGTAGTTCTTGTGCCTTCAGAGATATACAGGCCATAGGAAATAATCTTAAATTTTACTTTGATTACTTATATATTACCAACACTTGTGCTTCACCCTTGTGCCACTTTTGAACTCAATGAGGAAACTGTGTGTGTCTAAAATTCCTGAACACAATGAAGCCTGGATATAAATACTATCAGGACAGAGAGAATCTGCTGTTTACTTTTGTAGCTTGTCCAAGGATTAAACATTTTCACTTTTAATTTGAATATAGTTCCATTCAAATTCTCATTTTAACTAAAAGATATGACAGAAAGCAATGTTTTTAATAAAAAAGGTGATTAACATACCAAAACTATTAACAAGCAAAGCCAATTTACCAATAGAACATTTTTCACAGTAAGAACTATCATCAACAGGATTTCTCTTGAATTTTTAATCCTAATTTCAAATGTAGTCCAAGGTACTCCCACCTACTTCTGCTCTATTGCTGTTCACTTGCTACTTGAGGACTCCAGTGGATCTGCAGAACCATTAACATTTCTGAAAAAGTAGCTACACTTGTACTGTGTGTACTACTGTTGCATATAAAATGGGAGATGAATTGGAATGGGGTAAAGTGCCTTCGAAATACCAGCCAAGAAGTTTTGGGCAGGGAAGAGAAAAAGCACATTAATTCCTCTATCCAACAGACTCGAAGCAGGACAGGTTTGGACTTGTGTTATAAGTCACTTAGATCAGAAATTTTTTCTGACAAAAAGCTTGCCTTACACTCCCAGCAGAATATCACATGTCATGCAAGAAGGAAGTTTCCAAAGAAACCCTCATGCATGCAGAGCACACACTACAGTCAGGTGAAATGCAAAGTCTCAAAAGACACATTTCTGACAGAGAAATACCCAAGCTTCCCAGTGCTCAGACAGACAATTTCACCAAGCGCATGGCTGCAACAGGCAAGTTGGCCTGACATCTGTGAGCCACATTAACATGACACTGGATCTGGCACTAAATCCCTTTGCTTAATCTGGTGAAAGTTGGAAATAGGGATTTCAGAGCAGTTTAGCACATCCATGTTGTCCCTGCCACCTGGTCTTGGGTTAGCACAGGATTAGGGATTGGAATGTCTCTGCTCCCTTTGGACAGAGTAAGCTTCCTCAGGGTAGCTGTGATAATCTTTCAGGAAGGAGCTAGTTTTAGGAATTTGGGGAATTGGTTCCAGGCCACAAAACCCCCCCATTCTTGCCTAAATTACACAGTCTGTGAGTAGAAAAGAGAAGATATTCCACAATTCAGTTAAGGCTTCTTCTAAGATAAAGGCAGACATGCAGGCTTAACCAGACAGACCTTACACAGCCCTGGGCCAGCCTCAGTTAAACTGCACCCACTGTAACTACTGACAGACAAAACACAAGAGGAGACAGACACTTTTGTCTTTCCATGTCTATACTGCTTGCTATTTCCTCTCTACAGCCCAATGGAGGTAAAGCCAACAGAAATGGGGACTGTTTGCCTGTGATGCATCATCTGTCTGCGAGCAAAGTGATTGCCCCAAACATTTTGGCTGGGAATGCTTCACTGACTGGGAAGGCGGCTGCTGTGTTGTCGCTGTGACCCAAAAGTCCCAACAGAAACACTGATGACTCAGAAACTGGGGGTAAAAAGGGCTCTGAGAATGCAAACTTTAAGGAATTAACAGATTAACCCCTGAGGGATACCAGGGGTATTATTATTATTATTACTGCTTCTGTTCAGCTGAAAATAGGAGACAAAATCAAACCCAACAGTTCTAATAAATAACAAAGGGCAAGAAACCACAGAAACCCCAAAGAAACCAAATCCCAAGCCCCAAAAGAAACAAACAAAAATCTCCACCAAAATCAAACCAAACCAAACCAACAAAAANACCAAAATCAAACCAAACCAAACCAACAAAAAACAGGAAAAAAAAAAAAAAGGACGTATTTGTGAAATTGTAAGGTGGGCGGAGATATTGCACATCTGATCAGACATCCAAGGATTTCCTCATGGCAGAGGATTCTGGAAGACCCATGGTGGGAGGGTTGGGGTAGGCAGTTTCCAGGAGTTCCCAGAGTATTATTAATCTCTCCATTAATATGGTTGAATGGAGAACTTTTTTTTATGCTGGAGGAAGTGACTGGGGAGGTGATCTCTGAAAGGCAAGGAGGAACAGGTTTCCTCTGACACAAATTCAACTTGCCTCCTGCAAGGAACACCAAAAAGTGAGGATGTGTCAGCCTGGACCTATAGCAGATCTGCTTTTTCCAGTTGCTGCCTCAGAAGGAACATGGTTAGTTCAAAATCCTGCAGCACTTCCACTTTAGCTAATTTTTTAGCTATTCTTTGACAGGGAATGTTTAGAGATTCTTTCTTTTGGGCTGCATTTGTAGCAGCTAAATCAACAATTTCCAGAATTCCTGCACTCTGATCACAGTGTCTGATGGGAAGGACATCCAGAAATCCCAGAGAAATCCCAGAAAATGTACAAAATCCATTAATTCTGCCTTGGACAAAATTGTGGGGAGAAAAAAAGAATGTATCTTCAGAAATTCTAAATAGGAGTGAAAGTGAGACGACATCTGTGTATAAAGTTTTAATAGGCCCCTTAGGATGCAATACATCATGTAAAGACAGTGAGAAAATATTTTGTATTATTTCCTTACTCCAGAGTTCCCCTTTTTATTCTAGACACTCACAGTAGTGTTCCCCTCTGACCATCTGAAATATTTTCTTTTAGCTATATTTTCAGTCTCTTTCTACAATTCAGGGAAAAATATATGCTCTTCCTGAGGGAAATTCATCCAGTTTGATACCAGCATGAGATTTCTCTCAATGCCCTGTCATCCTCTCTGAGTTTGGTATGTTGCTAATGTTATTGATCAGGTCCATATATACATGATTAGAATATCAAAGTCAACATATAGAATTATTTGGATCAAGCTTCAGCCATGAAATTATATAGCTACCTACTTCATATATTAATTTTAGAATGGAATTAATCCACTCTATCAATCCGAATAATCCCACCTCTGGAAACACTATGAAAAGAGCCCAGATTGCTTTTTTATGAGTTTGGTACCTGACTTCTACACAGAAAACTTGTGTAAAATGAATGATTATATGGTATCTATTGGACAGGGTTGTGATGAATAAAAAAATGGAAGAATCCTTATTAACACATGATACTTTATACTGTTTTACTGTAATATGCTGATACTACAGGGTGTCAATACAATAGTTACAAACTCTATACAAGGAAAATTCTTGTGAGTACATTTGTAATGAAGGGGATGATATTCAGATAAACAGAGAATAAAAAAAAGCAACATTTCATTAATGAATATGGATCTAGTTTTAAGTATAGTACACTGCACTATAAAGCAAGGTTTAAAATAATTAGATTACATGCAGTACATCCCAGTAGAGCAGGGACTCTGGTTCAAGCAAAATTAAATGAGGCTTTTTTTTTTCTATTATGAACAAGCGTTATGAGCCTTGGGCACATCATTTTCATCAGCCATTAATTAAGGATTCTGATAAATATTTCCTTCATAAGTTAAGCAAGGCCTCTTAAATTATTATATAAATAGTAAGTGCCACTGAATCGATATAGGCCAGTTGCACTGCTGATTCCAATGAAATACTACCTCTTATCTTTGTTAGGGTTATAAAAATTCTCAATATATTCTGCAAAGACAATTTAGAAAGCTTTAAAAACAGCAGAAGCAGTAAAGAAGGAAGCAAGTTCTCTGACAGATGTAGAAACTTATAACACGGTCACATTAAGCCATAATTAAATTTTGCACTTCAGCATGGTCCCACAGGCAATGCTGACTGCAGTCACACCTGTGGGGAATTCCAATTAAATACAAACATGGGCAGGGGTGAAACTCGAAGAAATGTCAATCTGTAATTCACAACACGCAGAGCAGGATCCCCCACCTACTGCACTTCCCTTGCTAAATTAGCAACTGATTTAACTCAGCAACAATGTGTAACTCAGTCTTGCATGAACATCCAGATTTGCATTCCTTCATTCAGCCATGCTTCTGGATATTGCCATGACAACAATGTGGCATTCTGCCACTGGAGGATTTGACAAGGGCACGACTTCGGTGGCACAACTGAGAATATCTGGCTGTGCTGTAATAAGGGGTCCTGCAGGTAAATGATAGTCTACTCCCTTCCAACATAAATCATTCTTTGATTCTATGAATACTTTTTCGATAAACTTTAAGAGAATTTCATTGTGCTTTTTGCCCAAAGAAAAAAATTCTGAACTCATTCCGTATTAACGGAAGTGTTCTGGTGATTTGCTGATCTCAGGAAATAATCTTGAGACAAATTATTTGTATTAGCAGTGTTTTCCAGCTGTAATAGAAAAATGGGCAAGGTTAAAATCGGTTTTCCTCTAAAAGATATACTCAGAGCTGTGCATAGACTGTGAGTGGGGAACTTTGCACCTCATTCTTGAGTTCTGGTCTCCTGATCCTGGTGTAGCTGGCTGGGTACACGTTAATTTCCTTGGGAAATCAGCTAGCTTTCTTCAAGATTAAACCTAGACACAGCAGACAAAATGGTTTTCTACACATTCTGTCCCAAGAAGAGCATGGATATCAACTGTGACAGGTTAGGTTGTCTCCAAAATCTACTCAGCCACCATTATGCCTGGAACAACCCTGTGCCCTCAAGCCCCACAGCAGCTCTGATGTCACACAGAAAAGAACTTGGCTGCTCCACTGCAACATACATTCTGTATTACCTTGGGCACCTGGAGTTAAATTTTCTCATGGTACCTTTGGGTCCATGGGGCACCACAGGGAGCCCAGAGGAGACTGAGCCAATGCAGTGCTTGGATAGATGGAAAGAGTCACTCTCTCGTCTCTACAGAGGCTGGCACTCCTTAGCAAGAAACTGAATATGTGACATTTCTGACTTCTCTTACATTCATTGATCAGTACAATTCTGTAGTAGTGTTACATCTGCAATTTTTCTGGGACATTCACGAAGATGTATTCCATGGTCACAGAAACACCTGATAACCCATAAAGACATTTGCTTTATTCTCTCCCTCTCCTGTTCTTCTTGCTTCATTAGTATCTTAGCCCATTCAGCTGTTGGTCACTGTTTCCATCAGGTACAGTCTGACTAACATTTTAGCAAAGGCTATACATACAGGTCAAAACTCCAGCCAGGTCTAAGGCAACAAAAAGCAAAATAAAGTCCCCAAAGCAAACAAGCCTTCAAAGGTAACCTAAATGCAGCTTTCACACAACTCATTTTCCAGCATGTGACTTCACAGTCATCTGAGCTGTACAGGACTACAGATATAGTGACAAAATGTGAATATAAACATGGCATGAAGATCCTTGTCCATATTTCCAGTGACACTGGAAATATGACAGAGGAGATCAGGATAGCCAAGCCTCAGCTGTCCTTGGAAATGGTGTTTACTGTTTTCAATCACCTTCTTCTCTTTCACATTTCTTTCTTGGCTCTTTGAGTAAGGTGAGTCCAACATTGGTATTTTCCCCTCTGACTGTTGTTTTCTTCATAAAGGAGGGAGAGCTTTCTCCCAGTCACACTGGCCAACTCTTGCAGCACCCCCACTTTCATGTGCATGTTCAGCTTCCTTGTTAGCTGTTTCCTTAATCGCTTCTCTCACTGCTGCTGCCTCTTTTCTTTTCCAAACCTGCTTGGTATGCAGAGACATCTTGGAGTAGGCATTTCCAAGAACTAAGCAAAAAAAGGGCATTTAATTTCTGTGTTTTTTCATATTCTGAATCACAATATTGTCTCTCCCACCCACATTTTCCCTAAACTGCTACTCCCCATGAGCCACCACTGTGATTCTTCATCTCAGCAAACTGCTGGCTGGGAAACACGGCTGTGCAAGAGAGACAGCACATTCTCGTAAGTGAAAGCAGAAGAGAGACACTCCCTGGACAGTCCATATTCTTATTCTTGTCCTGCTCCAGCTGGTAGAGCTGCCTGGGGACTCTTCCAAAGAATGAAATAAAAATTTCTGTTGCATGCCCACCACTGAGCAGACTCAGGTAGAGTCTGATATGTAAGGTGATACTACAACAGCAGCCCCACAGCAGCAGAAGAAAGTATTTGTACTGTGCTGAAAACTGAATTTTTCTTTCATGCACATGAAACCAATGGCTGCCTGCAGAAGGGAACCATTGTTTTCCTAAGAAGTGGAAATTCTGGCACAGTGGGGAACAGGATATTAACTGAATAACATTACAGACACTGGACATGAGAAGGGGGAAGAGGGAGATGAAGAAATCTAGAGAATAAGACAATATCCAAGACAGACAATGGTGACAGAAGACCCAGAACTGCACACAAAACCAGGCAATCTGAATGCACAGAAATGTGAGGCTGAAGACAAAACAGATCAAGGGCTCTAACAATATCACATTGTTCCAAACAGGGGAAAACACTAACTCACAAAACCCATTTAGTGAAAGAAAACAGCAAGGTAATGAGAAAGCATCGACCATAAGGCAAAATATAAATCAGTTTATCAATCCATCCTAGGTTTTGGACTCTGGTGATTTTCACAGATGTCACTATGTCATACAGTCATTTCAAGAAACGGTAGGAGTTGCATAGCAGAGAGAAAAAGGAATGTGTTTTCTTCTTGGTGCCTTAAGCTGAGTATAAAGATAACAATGTATGGATACAGAACAAGCTGTATGATTCTGTTTTCTGCAACTTTCATGAATTTGCAATGATCTGGGCTGCTCTGGCTGTGTTGCTGTTACCTCAAAAACTCAGAGTTAGTTCCAAGACTGCTGGATGTATTTTATGTGTTCTCAGTAAGGAGGCACCTGTGTTCCTCACATCAGCTGCTCTGCTGTTTCCTAACCTGCTGCCTCTGTTTAATGCAAAAAAAATGGTGTGTAACTCTCAGCAGTAAGTGCATCTCATCTGATGTAGAGGGGACTTTCTCTATTTGAATACTGAAAAATGCTTTAAAGACTGAAACTCTCATAGAGAGTCCCTTACAGGAGACTGTACATTGCTAAAGAGCAACTGCACATAATTGCTGATTCCTGAACATTGGTTATAACACTGCTCTACAGAGTATTAATATGCCATTTTCATAATTAATAAAAATGTTCCTCTGCGGATGCAAAGTAATAATTATAAAAGCTTTGGTTTTGTTGAGTAGAAGAAATACATTTCATCTGGTTTTATATGTGTGTTCTGTAGACCATAATGATTCCACTACCAGGTAGTATATTTTGCTCTTTTATTCAATTACTCATAGTTAAGCTGGCATCAGAGACCATATTTCATTCAGACACCAAGAAGGAAACGATGATTTTTTAAAGTGCCATTTATGAACACAAATTCCTTCCTTCTAATCAACCTGGCAATTAAACTCTTAAGAAAAAGTGCTACCAAAAACAGAAAAAGAAACCGAAGTATCCTGTTGAAGTTTTTTTCTTGTCAGAAAGCTTCTTTTCACTCCAGCTTCCTAAGTAAAGCTGCCTTCCTCTAACACTACTTAGGGTTTTCAATGGCTGTTTCTAAAGTGTCCTTATTTTCTTTCTCCTTTCCTGTCCTTAAAGCCTGATTGTACTCACACCCATGAAAAATGCAGAGGTTTCTGAAAAAGGTTGCAATTAAGATCCCTCCTCGAAAGATAAGGTGGATGTATTTATTCATTTGCACTTGCATTACAGAAGTGTTTGAAGGACTCTCTGTGATGAGTATGGCACAAACACATCTTGAAATATTGTCCTGCTCTAATGTTTTTGTAATATGGAAGGGAAAGGAAGAAGGATTTGACTGATGTGAGGATTATTATTTCCATTTGCAAGTGGACACCGATGCACAGACAAGTTAAGTGTCATCCTGAGAGACACAAAGAAGTGTGCCAGAACTAGAAATGCACCAGGTCTCCTGAGCTCCCACCCTGGGCTTCATCCATGAACCCATTTTCACCTTTCCATGTGCTTTCACCCTTCACTGTCTTCCAAGGGGTTTACACTTTGAAGTTCTCAATCATATTCTAAACTCCTAGAATAGAATACATTATAGCTAAAATAAAGTTAGAAAAGTAACCTTATCAAGCTGACAGGCCATCTATCAGAATTTACCATACAAATAAAACTAAATCTGATAAACAAATGACTGATTTAATCAAATCATCAGAGTTCTGTACTCAACCAGACACCCAGTGTTTGCCTTATACTCCTTGTTCCACAGTGCTGCACTGCTCTCATCAATACTAATAATGGGTATTCCTTACACAGCCAAAGGGGCCCAAGATAAACCACAAAATATGTTATTGAGTTCCTGGGCAATGACCTGAGCTGATTTTTCTGCTCCAATACAGCACACTTGAGGCACTTCTTGAAAGACTAAATTAATTAAGAGAAACTCTTCCCTGTGAGGGTGGTGAGGCCCTGGCACAGGGTGCCCAGAGAAGCTGTGGCTGCCCCAGATGCCTCTGGAAGTGTCCAAGGCCAGGTTGGACTGGGCTCTGAGTAACCTGGTCCAGTGGAAGGTGTCCCTGCCCATGGCAGAGGATTGGAATGAGAGCATCTTTAACGTCTCCTCCAGGCCAAACCCCTCCATGACTCTATTATTCTATGATTTTTAATCCTTGACTATTATTTGTTCTAGTTAAATAGTCTTGGATCTACATGAACAAATAGTGACAATAGTGCTTCCCAGCTCAATGAATTAACTCCCAGTTTTGTAAAGGTCACAGGCAAAAGGACAGACATTTCTCAAAGCTTCCTGACATGAAATGTGACAAGAGAACCCAAGCCTGCCATACACTGCTTTTTCACCTATCCACTACAGTCTCTGCATTATGCTTTAAAATCCACTGCATTTGAATCTGTTGATGGACAGGCAAATCTAGAAATTGGTTTTATGGGTATTAGAATTGATTTTATGTTTGGGACCTGCTGGACTCTTCCTCACATAAGGTAGGACATTTCTGATGGCAATTGTGCATTACCCTTGTGAGGTGGTGCTTCATGTATTTCAGATCTCAGCATTTATCATTAAGCAACCATCTTTATCAGCAGGGAGACAATCTTTTAATGTAAACACTTGGGTTGTTCACAGCCAGTCAAGTGTCACAGAAAACAAATGAAACATGAAACTGTAGTCTAATACACACAATTTCAATCTCAGGTTGTGATCCAAATGTATCTCATAGATAAGAGTTTAGAGACTTCCTGTTTCAAGTTTTTAGGTTTCTGAAGAATATTTTTTAAATGAAAGCTTTTAGAAGTAATGCTAATTACACACTTGCTCAATATGACATTTCTTTTAATTTTGCTTTACTTGTTTGGAGAAACCCCCCAATTCTTGTATCAAGTCAATTTTTCTTGGTCTGACAGTGAGATTTCAGGCAGGGGTAAACAACATTGTAAAAATAGAATATTACTGTTTGAGCTAAATGTTTAAGACCTTAAAGTGGCATCATCAATTGGTTAACTACCAGAATTCATCAACTTCTCACACATCATTAAAAAAGCAAGATGAAGACCAGCCTTTTCTATTGCAACCTTTGAAGCTTAAAAATTATATCTAAACTGTTAAATTCACTAGGGGAGTTTTCATACAAGGGATTTGATACCTTTCAGTGAATTTAAAGCTGGAAGAGACTATTAGATAATGGTTGCAGTTTTCTGTGTAATACAGATGAAATATTTGTGTCTGACAACCTTTGCAAAGATCCTAATAACTTGTATTTATCTACCTTTTTGTAAAACTTCATGACACGAATACAGACACATGAACTGTAAAGGGGCTGTAAAGCAGCTCTCAGCACAGAGACTTCAGGAGACTTCATAACTGAGAACTTTATAATAATAATTACTTGTAACAAATTGAATGAAAGTGAAAAAAAACAGATGTTCTGAATGAACGGAAGAAATGTAGGGAAATACAAAATCAGGAAACAAAACCAATATAAGAACTAGAGGATTGTAAGACAAAAAGATGAGAGAGTAAGGAAGCTAAATTTATAGAATCTGGAACAGTAAAAACTGGGGGGCAACACGCTTTTAGTGTATAAATATCGTCAAGGTGAGGATAGAAATAAAAGGAGGAAATTACTCAGTCTCAAACCATGCAGGCTGGCAGATAAGGCCTGTCCCTAAGAGGCAAGTTTAGATGAAAGTTTTTAGCTGTAGGAGGAGATGAAACAGTGAGCAGAAAATGTGACAGTCCAGGATCTGACCCTGAAATGGTGTGTTCACAGCAACAGATATGTTTCACTTGTGAATTTTCATCTAACAAATCTGCTACTTCAGGAGCTTGAGCTGCCATTGATTTCTCATGATCTCCTCTCAGGCAGCTTTTAAGTTTCTGACCCCTTAGTACACTGAGCTCCTGGTTTGAAATTGGTCATAGATTATACAGGGAGGGGAAGATATCTGATAGCCTGAGGTAAGCTTATCTCTTTGAGGTATCACAGGGAAGTTAGAAGAAATATGTTTACAGCTCTTTCTGGAGGTGTTACAGATACCAACTACTGTGGGTGCTACAAGTGCTCTTTTCCATAGCAACTTCCAAATATCACATCTATCCTTGTTCTTGATTCAAATGCTTCACAAAACAGACATTTTATTTTCCTTCCTATGCTTCATATCTTTAATTGAATACTTCCTTAAAAATACTCCTACTTTATTCAAATAGCTTGACACCTTCTTTTGCTGCTATTCCTGCTCCTTCTGTGACCCTGCCTTCAATCTAATCCTTGATCGTGACCACAATCTTGCAAGAACATCTGAAGTTACCTTCACAAACTGAGAGCAGTCTAAAGAAGGAACTTCCAAAGCCTTCTCTCCCCCTCCTTCACCTCTTACAGTACTATTTAAAGTATCAGATAAGGTTTATCTCACCTTAGAAATAGCTCTTTCCAAAGATGTGTCAGTCCTCTGCCAGCTCATGTAGGACCATAAAGTGAAAATGTAGCACATCTTGGTAATGACTAAAGTTGAATGACAAAAACATTAAGGGCTGGAGGGTGGGCCTGTTTAATGAACTTGGCAGATATTTATGGCTCTTCTCAGCCACTGTAAGCCCACCTGCATGGTGCTTTTAGTGAATAATGACCCAAGCACTTCTCAAAACTTGATGTCAACTTGGTGTAAGCTTTTCTTACACTGTGGGGAAAGAAACAAATTTCAGACCTGCAACATCATCCAAGAAATAATCTGTAAGAACCTGGATCTTACTTCTTTTCATGATTGTCCTGAGATCAAATAGAAGAGTACATCCCTCTTTTGAAGGAAGCAAAACTGAATTAAATTCTTAGAATACTAGATTTTACCTACACCCGGTGAAGACAAACCACATTTATTGAAAAGGGCACTTGGTCTCTTTGGCTATTGTAGTACATTTAAGTATCTTACCATAATTCAAAAGGCCAACATTAGCAATAAATCTAAGTGTGTATATATATTAGGTGTACATATATATATACATGTATATATATATAGTACATAAAAGTAAAAATTAGACCCATTTTCTTTTGAGGATAATAGAATCAAGTCTGCTGGCTTGCCATATACACTGGAAATATGGAGAGATTCCCAAGAAGACCAGAATCATGATTACAGAAATCAGAACTTGGTAAATATATGTAGTACAGGAAATCTGACTCCAGCACATGAGAGCTGATCATTGTGGGGGGAAGAGCAGGCACACAGTCTTCAACTACATGAGACACCTGGAAGAAAAAAAGAACTAAGCTGTTTTCCTTCTTCATTATGGATAGAACAAGCAGTAAGAGGCTTATATTTCTGAAATAGAGACTTCAGTTAGGCCTCAGGAAAAAGCTTTCTGAAGATAAGTAAAGTACTGGCATAGATTTACTGGGGAGATTATGCACCACACAATCATTTTTGTCTTTCAAGAGCAGTTTAGACAAACTCTAGTTAAGAATACTTTAGATAAGAGTCAATCCTGCCCTGAGGCAAGGAAAACTTCCAGGGTTTGCTTCTGCCAAGAAGATGAAGCTTGGACCAGAAAGCCTCTTGCAATCCTTTTTAAGGCATTTCCTTAATGACAAGGCTTAATGAATGAAAGTTGTAGCTAATTTCACGTAGGTGATGGATAAAATCTGTATTTTTAATACGGAAGATAATAATGAAAAATTTGTGATAAGTGATACGGTTGATTCTCCATTCATTCAAGTAAGTTTTAAAAAAAAAAACTGAACACAGAAATATAAAATAATTGCCAAATTCAGTGTTAGCTAATGAACAAGACAAAGGAGTTATTCCAGGAGAAACCCTATGGCCTATTTTATGCAGCATGTCATAATGGCTCCAACTGGCTTAATAATCTATTAATTCTGTTTATTGATTTTAGTTTGTTTGCTTTTTCCATTGGCCATGTTTGTTTATCAAACTGCTTCCTGACTTTTGGTCCCTTGACAACATGTAAAAGGCTTAAAAGTTTTTTAAAGGGATAACAGGTTATCCCAAATAACTTTTCTAGTCGTTAATTCTTCCACACTTAGTGTTTTGCTCACTATGGGTAGGGGAAGCAATCCCCTTCAGGACAAAACAAAACCTCATTAATGTGTTTGAGGCAAACGTCTTTATAATAGTTAATGATGATGTGATTAACGGAAATACAGATGAAACCATTCTCCTCAATGGAAACATCCTTAATTAATACAGACTTAAGTAGTAGGCATTAGATTGCAAATGGAGGCAGGAACAATGAAAGTACTCAGAGCAGTTTCCCTCCTTTCATGCAGCTTTTAAACCCCATTTAAAGAATTCCCTGATTTATTCTCTGGTTTGCAGTTTTGGGCCTACATGCCCAAGCTAAACAAGAAACCATGCATTAGACAAAGAGCTGTATTCATCCCCAACGGCCACTTCCTTTCCTATGGGACAGACCAAGGGCCAATCTGCCTTGATTAGTGCAAGTGCAGTTTAAGGGCAGCTGGTCCATGCAAAAATAGGAGAAGAAACATTAAATCCAGTCCCAAAGGAATTTGAGTTTCTGCCTAAGTCAAACATCAAAACTACTTAGACTTAGGAAACTACTCCAGCATTCACTGAACTAAAAAGTCAATTTGCCCCTAATTTTACATGGACATGGTGCCTTCCAAGAAAAAAAAAAAGAGATTAAGTGAATTGATACTTTCATTTAAAATCTTTGCATGGGTGTATAAAAATTAGACTAAACATTCAGGTTCCTGAGACCTGTTCAGTGGACTTAAAGTTTTACTTCGTTCCTCTGAGACTCCTTACATGACTGTCTCATTTCTCTTGGAGAAAAAAAATCCCACTTTTTCCTCCTGCCTCCTGCCTGCAATCTGTAAAGGACAGTAAGACAGTAATGGTGGAAATTAGAAGGGATAAAAACGACCTGAGAAAGAATGGCTGTGTACCTGTTCATGCAGTTGTCACACAACCAATGGCATCCATCTGTGCACTGGGGGCCAAAACAAGAGTAAGAAATGCTTTATGCCCATCTCTTATCTTCTTCCAGTTGTTTCAGTCAGTCCAGACCTGATCTGTTGCTTTATTTTCACTCTACGTGGGGTAAATAATGCCAGTAGAAAGTTATTTCCTCTGCACTTGAGCAACAATTTTAGTCAGATCTCAGCATTACTAGTTGAGGCTGATTTAATGCAAGATGCAAACAATACCAAAGATTTTACTATTGAGTATCAGACATTTCAGTTCCATCCACAGTGGCAGTTAAAGGGATGTCTCATAGACAATGGAGAAAGGGGTAAAAGAGCTCACTGTCAATTTGGATAGTGACTATTCATATCACCAGTTCTAGCAACCCAAAGCAAGATGAATATTTGAACTGCTTGCAAACACAAATGATGTTGAACAGGCTAAGTGCATCTCCATTTATTATGCAGGGAGCTTAAGAAGGCAGAATGTATTTATTGTTAATAGAACATTCACCTCAAGCTATACCAACATGGTTTTTGTTTTGATAAAACTTGTCCTCGAGGAGCCAAACACAAACTTCTGAGCTTTTGCAAGGACTGATATCCATATTATGGTTAACTCAGCAGGGGTCTGCCAGCTGACTTCTACTCTGAAGGTGACTCTACAGGAGGAGTGAAACCACAAAAGCTGAGGACAGAAGTTTTCTACTTTCATTTTGCAACTATAGAAAAGATGCACAGAGGTGTATGGCATCATGGAGATACACACAGTATCTTTTCGCCCTTCCTGTAGAAGAAAATGACCTTAAATTAAAAATAGATTTCATCACAGGAAATCCAAACAAATATAAGTTCTGGCAAGCAATTGGGCAACATCTATATAAATGAGAAATAGTGTAACAGCATTACAGGTTTTACTCCATCTTCAAAATCTAGGATTTACTTCAATTAGTGTCTTCAAACAAAGTGAAAAGGCTGAAGCATCAACTAAAATTTTGCTAAGTCCAAACTAGACACCTGAGAGCTGAATTTTGAAAGTGTCATGAATCCAGAGTGATGGGGATCCATGGTTTTGGATCTAGACAGCAAAAATGTCACTCCCAACATGAATCCACACTTGTAGGAATAGAATCAGATGAATCTGTTTAGTTCATTCACATATATATATATATATTCATACACACACATATTTCTCTTTGTTTCTCTTCTCACATGATTAAATTCATAACACAGCATCACATTCAGCAGGCAGACTTGATGGAAGAAGATGACAAAAGGCAAAAATTTACCATTAGTTTAACTGAATAACATAAACTCATTAAGACGGCTAAAACCAGAAATACAAATTGTTTGTCACATCCCAGTGGTCCCAGAGAATTCTAAAGGATAAATCAAGGACATAAGAATCAAAGCATCAGTGATTCTGCTGGAATATGCTTGAAACTATTTAATAGCTCTTGCAAAATGGGTCAAGGGAAGAAACAGTCATTCCAACATAAAGTGAAGGAATGAACAAACAAAATCACCACCTAGAAAAGTCTTAAATAGCCTTTATTACTGCCACAGCAGCAGTACTGCTATTAAATAAAGTCTTCTGTGTATATTCATATTTAAAATAGTCAATACCCAGTACTTTTTAGCCTGCTCCATATCTCTTTATTGCCTTTCTAGTAGGAGAGACAAGAAGCATTAAAAACTGACTCATATTCGGATGACCAGTTTCAGAAAGTTATGAGCAAAGCAAATGAGAGAGCCATGACCACGGAGCAACTCTGCAGAAAAGAAGAGAATTAAATGTTGCTCTCCACTGTCTCTTTATCAGTCCTCTTAAACAGATGATGAATTTAAGTTCTTTTCGAGATTACAAAATAACGCCCTTGAGTAAAGTGTCATAATACACAATTGGACATTTAAAATTTGTATGCAGAGGAACAATGTAAAAAAAAACCAAACAAACCAACAAAACCCAACAAAAACACAACCCAAACACAAATATACACATTCTGGAAAATGTAAGTAATGCAGAATGGTCTGGATGGCGCAATATGTTTTTATGTTCTCAGAGGGGACAGTGTGAGGGTAGTGGCAAGAATAGGTGGTTCCAGAACAGATGTTACAGTTCAATCCAGCTCCATCTGAACTTCACATGCTTCAGTGGACAGAAACAAAAATGCTTTAGGATGAGATTGTGCAAACCACCATGCTGTTTTCAGACAGACCATTTATGTCATTAATGCTTTGCTAAGCTCACTGATAGTTTGGGGTTCTGGACTGAGTGGAGAATCACCACGATGCCTTCTGAGATCCTGAAGGCAGCAGTCCCGAAAGAGATGGACACTAATCCAAGTGAAATGGACTACAAAATACAGAATTAAATGACAGCTGTTCACCTTTCATTTGAGTGCCTCTACAGATAAAACTTTCCAACTGGTGTTTAATTTCACCTGACAAATTGTTCACATGGCTTCTCCTCAGTATAGAAGAGAGAGCAAGTGAGCTAACAGCCAACACAATTCCTCCAAACACTCTGACAGGAACACACCCTAGCTGGTAAATTAGAAAAAATACTGTATGAAAACACTGCTTTTTCTAGAAATAGATCATGACCAATTTTCTTTTTAAGGCAATTTTGTAAAGAGAGATTATTCTCTGGGTTATAGTTACTCACATTTTACTAGCACAGAGTATAGGGACAACAGCGTTGGCATGTAAAAAGATAAGTCCAAGTTAAGAAGTTACATCTTTGCCTGCCTCTGTTTTGCTTTGAATGCCAAATGCTTAAGCAGGGCAGTAAAAAGAAGAGGAAAGTTGCTCTTGTGGGCTCAATTTTTAGTTGCAATCCTCTTAGATCTTTGTGGTTTTTTTTTTTTTTAATCTAAAGTGAAATGATCTTTTAAGATGATGGTGCTGAAAGGTGATGTTTTCCTGTAATTAGTTGAAACTGTTAACAGCATTAACAGTTTCTTAAGAGATACTCAAGTTCAAACTTGTGCATGAAGTGGTTTAGGAGTGATTTTAAGGTCCCTTGGAGTAAGCTGAAATTTGTAAGGCAGTCATCCCCTTTCATACTTGGCTTTCAAACACTTGATAACACTACAAAAACTGCCTCTCTGTGATGGAGAGTCCTTGAAGGAAATACTCTGTACATGATTTCTTTCTGGGTCTCTCTGTTGCTCTGTCTGCTTAGAGAAGGAGCCACAGGCTGGAGATCCAGCAGCACGGACTGGTCTCTGCCTCAGGACACAGTGACTGCAGCCAAACCTGCAGAATTCAAACCCCCAAGCCTGGAGGTTTTACAGAAGGATGTACAGGTTAGATGGACTGAGGACATGAGGGTATGTTCTTTTTGTTTTCCCTCTTCTTCCTTGCCTTCTTTTCTCCCTGGCACAGAACTTAATGAGTTCTTGATTTCTCTTAAACTTATCTTTGCTAATATTTTATTAATTATACTTAGAAAAAAAAATATTGATATAGCTACAAAAATGCTGGGAAGATTTTCTCTCCTTCTGTCTTGTTTGTTCCATTATTTATAGTTCTGCTGTACAGAGCAGAAACCCAGCGTTAAAGCCTGAGTTTAATTTTCAGTCTATACTGACCAGATGGACCCAGATGGATTTAAATTAGGCAAAAAAAAGAAAAACCAACCCCAAACAACCAAAAAAGCCCCAACTTATTTTCTATGAAATAAGGCTTTATTTTCCTCATCTCAAACACTGAACCTCCAATCCAGGATGCAGTTTTTGAGAGTAGTAAGTAAGAATTATGAGATGGAAGAAAGTTGTGTAAAGACAGAGAAAGATAACTAAATGTTTACTGGAAGAGTCTGAGTATAAAAACTTCAGGTTGAAGGAGTATATAAGAAACATGAAAAGATAATAAATAAGAAAACTTAAGAAATTCACCCTGTGCTTGACAATAGAACCTCTTTCTACAAAATATGTGCCTACACTGAGATATCTTCTCAGAGGTAAATCCTTACAGGAGGTAAGACATTTCTTAACCCTGCTGAATTTAAAGCAAGGAGATCAGGAAAGGTGACAGAGTTGATGTTAGCTAACTAGCCGAGGCAATACACAACAATGCCTGGTCTCCTGCAGGAATGGAGCATTTGAATGTAAGGAAAATCTTAAGCTATTTTGCAAAGAGGTTTAAAATTGAGGCCAATTTTACTGCCAACTAAAAAAGTGCCGCAGCTTATGAAAGGCAGGATCTTTTCCAAATTCAAAGCACACAGATACTTCTCCACAGGAAAAGAAAAGTTTAATAAGAAGTAGCCTGTTACCTACATTACATACAAAAGGAAGAATCGCTTGCTCATTAATTGTGGAAGAATAAGTCACAATATATGCAATACTTAATGTGTCTAACACTCAGTCTGGAATAGACATTTTTAGCATCTCATCACAGATTTTCTGCAAGGAAGTACAGTGACACATTTACTTCTACAGGCAATATCCTGGGCAACAAAGAAAACAAACAGCAGACAGGATAAATCAGAACTAAGTTCAGATCTGAAAAATGTGCTTGCAATAATGAATGCTGTGCTTGAAACGTATTAATATGAAGGATTCCTTTACAGGGTACTAGAAAGAAAATATTGGAGAACTATATGAAATCAGTAACATTTCATACAAAGATTTATTATTTTCTAGTGTGTAGACATATTTAAAGATCTCACATGTAGTAGTCACTAGGTAAGGATGAATATTATGTGCGATATCCAACTACATGATGGAGGTTGTGGAGTCTCCTTCCTTCAAGATGATTATTGAGGGCAGGCATAGACTTCATAGCTTCCATAGTTTCGAAGATCTCGTACAAGTAATGTTGAAAGAAGCAATGAACAATTGTGCTTTACAATGTAATTTTGACTTCTCAATCCCTTTTAGCTTTTTGTCAGTGGAGTTATAGTGCATAGGGGAGGTAATTGGCAGCATTGCCAACTCAAAATCATGGCTGTCTTCTGAGATTTGCTGCTTTGACACTGAGACTGAGCACGTTTTCATTCTACCAATGACAAATCAGCCTTTTTAGAAAAATCTGAGTTATGAAGGAAGGTCACTGAGAAGGTTTAAGCCACAAAACAAAGCCATCAAGGCAAGAATACAAGGTAGAGGATAAAAAGAAAATTAAAAGTCAAAAAAGCACACACACCAAAAGAAAAAAAAGAAAAAAAAAAGAGATACAGCTTGAAAGAAGAAAATGGGTAAAACATGGCTTAAAGCTGGAGAAAAGTAGTAGAAGCATGAACAGATTTGGAACTCTAAGGATTTAGAAAAACCAAAAGAGCCTTATTTGATGCTTTGAGACAGAGAAGGCAAACCTTGCAGGGGTTCCTAATACAGCACTTGCTTCTGCCATAAACCTGATCTTTGCCTGAAGCAGAGGCAGATTGTCAAAGCCAGAGGGGGGAAAAGGACTTAAAAATGGAGGAATTAAGGCCCTACGTTTCAGAGCACTTCAAAGCAGTGCTGATCATCTCCTCTCCATGAAGTGCTTCTGTTAGCACCCTCCACTTCTGTCATAAAAACCCTACCATAGCCCAAACAACTGTGTAATACACACTTTTTTCATATATGCATACTTATTTTATAATTTCATGTAATTGATACGGGTTCAATCAAAGAATAGCTTCCTTTAATATATAAGAACCCTTAATTGCTATGGAGCAGAATCCAGATGTCATGAGACCTGCTGAGATGGTAGTAATTCATTTAGCAAACTTCTCTAGTCTATTCATTATGTATTAACTGTTCAGAAACTCCTTATAAAATATTATCAAGCTTTAGGTAAAATAAACACTTCCTAAGGACAGCAATGCAAACACAGCACTTCTTGTGCAGCAATTTCAGATCCTTAAAAAAACAACCCAAAACACTCAGAAAAATGAGATGTGTGGAATGGAAACCACTACTGGAGCAGGGCAGGATGGGGTGAAGCAATGCAGATCTGAAGGATTCATTGCAATGGTGGGATCTACAAGCCTTAACTTGTACAGCTGTGCCCTATTTCCTTCCTAATCTTCCATCTGTCATTTCAATACCCTTTCTCCTTCCACAAAGAAACGAGAAAATGCGGCTACTCTGCTGGAGATCTGGAGGATGCTTGCATTGGGTTTGATAATTTTACTGTTCAAAGAATCACAGAATGATTTGGGTTGGAAGGGACCTTGAAGTCCATCTTGTTCCACCCCCTGCCATGGGCAGGGACACCTCCCACTATCCCAGGGTGCTCCAAGCCCCGTCCAACCTGGCCTTGGACACTTCCAGGGATCCAGGGGCAGCCACAGCTTCTCTGAGCACCCTGTGCCAGATCTCACCACCCTCACAAGGAAGAATTTCTATTCCATACCTGACGTCTGTCAGTCACTATGAGTGACTCAAAGATGGAATTCCTTCTGATCTGACAAGACTGTTTCCCTCAAAACAAAATAAAACACACAGCTTCACACACAAATATGCTTGCACATACACAGATAAAGACAAAACAACCAAACAGTTCTTTAAATATTTGCTCATTCTCTGGAAAATTCTGAAAACTAAGAAATGGTAAGCCAGAAACACCTTTTTCAAGCAAGATTTGCAGAAATAATTAAAATGAACATGGGAATTGTCTAGTCAGCAAAGTACTATAGAAAAGGCCAAGTATTTGAAACTGCAATGAATGCTGGCAAACCCTGCTTTAAAAAAAGCACATTCACTAACCCATGTGTAGGTTACCGTTTTCTTTCTGAAATTACTGTATTAAAGTACTGTCATTTACAAGACTTTGAAAAAGCTGAAAATCTATTCATATATAAATAATAAATCTTAGTCACCATTTTCTGTAAAACAGAATAGAGCTGGTTTCAGAAGAAAATGTAAAGTCATAAAGTTCTCTTTCTGACAATGATCTGAGGGTAGTTTGAGATTAGTTTGCAGAGATGTGACGTATAGCTGTGAATTACATACGTGGCAATTTAGTGCTTCAATTTACTTGAGCTCCATAGTACAGTGATTCCAGTTATTGTTTCAAAGAAAAAAAGGAATTATATGCTTTTTTTTTTTTTAATGATGGATGAAGTCACATCATGAATTTAAGTTCAAGGAAATACCCTGTCAAATTATAAATCCTAACGAGAGACAGAAGAACAACTAAAGGAGCAGACACAAAATTCTCCCAGGATTCCTTCATTTTTGTAGAGAAGTGATTTGACTTGCTTTGATAAATTCCTAATGTAGTGTGGAAATGGGTTTACCAGACACAGAATGAGCATATCATCTGGTTACCTGCCAGGGAATGTAAAGCTCACTGGGAATCCCATTCAATGTCGATTTTCAAGTCCCAGTGAAACTAAATGTCTGTTAGCTTAAAGGGTCACATAAATGAGCAGTGTCAACAAATCCTGGTTATTTTCATTTGTGTATGAACTCACTCCTGAATTCCTCCTGTTGTGTGTGTGTGCCGGGGCCTGAACAGGTATTAGTTAATCCCTGCTGATTGTACTTCAAACAATCCCACTAATGGAGGGGGAATCAATAACAACAGGTAAATCCTCTTTCTGAAACACAAATCAAGCTTGTCAGATGAAGAGTAAGGAGGTTTATTTTAAAGATTTATATGTGATCAACTTATCAGAGCTTAAGGGTACTTGGAAAATTTAAAGGATGGAAAACATACCAGCATCTGCTGCACTTTTGTGAAACATGGCCACGTTCCTATTTCTAAATCTATTTGCATACTGCATGGCTCTGCTGCACTGATCTGCCTGTAAGCTGAAAAATGTCCGTTTGGTATCAGACACTGAAGACAGCTCCTGCTTACCTGGATGAAATGTGTTCAGAAGCCTCCCTAGCATGGAGAAGAAAGAGGACAGGCAAGGAGAAATGACTAAGGCTCACTTTCCCCCCTTGCCACAAACTGCTTGTGCCTCATGGGGTTAGATCTGTCATGTGTATTAATATCTACATTTCAGTAGTTTGGTTCCAGGTAAAAGAGGTAACTAAAAAAGCAGGTTGCAGGGCCATGACTCTAAAAATTGTATGAGAAAAATCAAAATCAGTCCTCTCAGAAATAAGAATAAAAAATACTCTAGCAGTTACAAAAGTCAGCTAGAAATAACCAACAGGAAATACTAAGCACAATGGGAGTCCTTTTTGGTTTTCTGTCTCAGAGATGGCTGCCAGGACAGGTTTCCTTTTTATAAAGAGTTTGTTGTGATGCTGTGTAAAGCTGCACCAATACCTCATAGGACTGAGGTGCCATCTCGCCTAGAAATCTAGTGAGACTTAACAACTAACTTCTCAGGACAGGTAGTTTTGAAAAACCTCTATCAGTTACTTGAATTTTCAGGTCTAGGAAACATAAAACATGTTTAAAGCTAAACATACGCAGCCTGCATATTTGGACTTTCTGTTACAGAGCTCCAGTGTTTGCTCCTGTTTTTTTCCAAACCTCAGGCAGTTTTCTGTAGAAAAGGGATGAAAATATTTCTCTACACCCCTGGGACATATTATGTATCACCTCTGTCCAAAGGTCCAAATAAGAGGTACTATATGGCATGCAGGAACTTAATTTGCATGTGTTTAGTTGTGCTACAGACTTTTCAAACACAGCACTGATTAATTTAAAAATTGTGGGCATGACAAAGTGGTATAATTTTATGCATGTGTGTTGTTGCACCATTACACAATGTTATCCTTCAAAACCTTGGTTTATGTGATGTATTCATCCATGCTTAGCTTTTGATTTGTTTTAATGGGTACCCTTCCTTAAGGTTTATGGTTATTCATGTATTTTCTTCTCCTCCAGATAGCAGTCTAAACTGAATTTAGAACACTTGGAAAAATCATCTACCTAATTATTAAAGCAAGTCACTTTTTTTTATCTGTTCTAACCTCTCTTCATGCTGAAGGCAAATGTTCCCTGTGCTTCCATGGGAGCAGAGTTAAAATTCAGAAAAGCACACTGGAAAAATTCCACTCCGCTTGGGTGTTGTTCTACAATATCTTTGTCACATACCAAATGGATTTATCTTGTGTACAACACACATTATACAACCTCCACGTACAACAGGGTCACCAGTGATGTAACTTGGGGGAAAGAAAAGGTTTAGGAAAGTCAGCAGAACAAAAAGACAGGGAAAATACTCAAATGGCACAGGTTGGCTGGAGTCGCAACATTTTGAGACACCTTTGGCAGAGTAGCAATTCATCTTCATGCCAGATGCTTCCTGTGTGCTTGCAAACAAATAATTTTATTTTATTTGCTTTTGATAATGGTGTTGATGCAGCACACGGCTGTTCATTTGCCCTCAAGTCTGAGAACACTGCCTACAGGTGAGACAAGCTCCAGCACCTCTCCATGCCCAGAGGATTGATTCCTATCAGGAAGACCAGCACGGCAACAGGTACAAAATGCTGATCTTTGAGTCAGAAAGTTCAAAAGAGGTTGAAGGCTGAACAGCATATGAATAAGCTGGTTTTTCCCTCATCCCCTTGACCTATGTTGTCAGAGCTCCATAGGTCTACAATACAGCTGCATGTCCGCTAACTGAGCTGTGAATCTCAGCATCTATGGATAACAATGTTCAACAGTACTGAATGTTCAAAAAGAGTAAGAGAGCAAAGCTGGAGCAGGTTCTAATACTGCATGACCTGTACATTAGTCTGTGAATAATCCCACAGATCCCTTCCAGTAAAAAGCTGTCTTTATTACAACTAGCTGTATTAAAAAATATAAGTTTCTGTCAAGCTCAATTTCCATTTATTTCCGTCTGATCCTTTTATATTTTACATGGTGACAAGAACTAGACCTGTTATTCACACATTTGATGCTCAAATATGTAACATTACCCGAAATTCTTTAATGCTGTTGTACATGTGACACATCTGAAGGAAATATATGTATGTACTGGGAGAAACTACAGGGATCAAAAGGCATTTGAATTTCTGTTTTGATTTATGAACCTTTGTCTACTAGAGCAGTCCCACAAGTACTTACTAATCCATGGCTAATGTGAGAAATCAAATAATATGTATGAGTGAAATGGGAATTTGCAGTGATTTTCAGCCATATACAAATATGCACTTCATTAACCATGACCTGCATTTATTTCAAGGGGGAAAAGAAACCCCAGTTTATGCAAAGCACCTCCCTTCTGCAAGTTTCACCTTTAATTTCAGAAAGACTGTGGCTGATGGGAAAATCACAGATTTACAACAGCAGATGTCCTCTCTTCTATTTTCTCTGCACAGGGAAATGCGTAAGAAGTTGCTAACACATCTATGTCAGATTTTAAGTTTTGCAGTCAGCTTCCTGACCAAATAGACTGCACTGCTGCTACCCATCACCAGGGTGGGTAAGGGAAGGAAATACCCTAACTTTCCACTGCAACAGAGAGGGATGCACATGTGAGTGCATCTTCTCTGCCTGTGTTTGTCCTTCCAGAAGAAATTAGTAAGGTTCTGGTGTAGCACCATAGCCCCTTCATGACATCTCTGATGGCGACTGCAGCCAGCACCTGAAAAACATGAGGTTTGGTTTTGTGCTTCCTTTGGACAGCAATGCTCATGAGGTCATCTGCAATGGCTGGAAGATCATCTCATGGCAGTAATAAGAGTAATGACAAAAGATGATTTAGCTGTTTCCTTCAGACGTAGAGAGTTGCCTCCCTGGATGATAAAAATACTGCCAATTTCTAAACCAGGTTTAAGTTACCTCGACTGCAGGATAAGAGTGTAGCTTGGAACTAAAACAGCCTCAAGGTTAGGCTGGTCTTTACCACAAAGAGCAGCCTGTAAATGCATCCTGTGAGAGTGCCCAGAGTGCTTCTAAGCACAAATTCAGTGCAATATTTATAGAATTCTGATTTATAAAGATCCCGATTCCTTCTTCCCCAGTGGTAATATACCTCTGGATTGCATTGTCATCGTGGCTATGCTTCATTGCTGACATCAAAACAAGGGCCTCAAACTATTTATTCACTTTCATGAACCAAGATTTTTAAACATCTCCTAATCATCACAATCACAGAATCAAATGCTTCTGTATTAGAAAATTTGCTACTTATTCCAGGTGACTAATGATGAAGATGACAGAAAACTGCATATGCTGCCTGACATGAAGAGAAGATGAACAAATGATTGAAGTCCTGTTACACCCTCTTGATCCCTGATAGCGTGGCTCCAGATAAAGTACAGTAGAGAATATAGAACACTACAAAAATATCTACAAACACATAGTCCAGCCCTAACTATGCAGGATTTAGCCTCATATATGCTTTGTAGCAAAAATTCTCCATCTATTTCAACTGTATTTTGTGAGAGGAATGAGACATACTGAAATCCATTTGTGACTGGACTGTTTTGTGTGTGCACAGAGTCAAAAGTTTGAAATGGAAAGGAAATATCTTCAGTTCGGAGCCATTAAGTCAACTTTTTTTTCCACTGCTGGATCCTCTTTTGCTGCACAACTTACTTGTTTCTTCAGTAAAATTATGAATTGGCTCAACCACGTCCTTTCTATAATCACAGTAGTTTCCCAAACGCAGGAGGTTGATCAGACATAGAAAAACTCTTAAAACAAAAAGATTCAAAACATATTTTAGGGTAATTGTAAAATTATGAGCTCCTAAGAGTCTGTGGCCATTACCACATTTCTGCATCGTCCGGAACTGGGAAAACTTCAACTACTTTGGGAATATTTTAAAATAACAGGAAAACTAAAGCAACACTACCTGTTCCTGGGACTGTTCTTTGTAGTTCTATACCCCATGAAGTATGTAAACTTCATGGCTCAATAACAGATCTGCTTATCCAAAAATGTCTTTAATTCACCTTTTGTTCCATTTATTCTGTCATCATATTATATGGTTTATATTTTTTGTGCAATATCCAGACTTTTTTTGCACGTGACAGTTGGAACTTTATATGGAAGATTAAATTTACAGATATCTGAGCAAACCTTATCAAAACCCCCATGAGATTGAAGGGGGTTTACACAGGACCAAGGTAGGCTTCTTTCTGAGAAGGATTCATGTATGAAAGGCTACAAGTCTCCTAGCTCCTCAAAGTCATGTTGTTAATGAAAAGATCTTTAGGATAAAACAACAGCAACAACAACAACCCTCCTCTTTTTTAAAAAAAATATTATTTAACACAAGCAATCATAAAACGTGAAAGGAACTTTGGGAAATACAAGTTTAAGTACCTTGGAGCGAATGAGCTGAAAACATTTTATGTGGTGGCTGCAAAAGTATCAAGTGAGACATATAAATTGTCTAAAATACACATTAAAGAAGTGCTCTAAGTAGCCATATCCAGAGCAGGAATTACAAGTTGGCTGAATCCAGGCAGAATGTGTAAGGTTATGGATGAAGCACTTTGTAAGGTGCAAGAATCAATGAGTTAAGCAGTTAATGGACTGTTGGCCTCATGAATATGAAGTCTGCTCTGAAGGGGAGACTGGGAAGAGGGTGGATTAAATAAACTTGATGGAGAAAGAAATTTGCTAGGAATTATGTACTCTGATATACTGAACCATGGAAATCAATAAAGTACTACCCAGGCAATGAAGACAAGTGATACAGTACTACGCAAAAAACCTGGTGTACTTGGGTGAGCATTAAAACAATCCTTGTTGGGGAGATATGAATGACAAGAGGTAGTAAGTAGCACAAAAAAAAAAGCTAAGGAATACTGAGAAGTATGAAGCATTATCTGGGCTGATTGTGAAACACAGCTGGGTGATAAAAGGGTCACCTGGCATGCTGAGGAGGCAAAAAGTGATCTGAGAACGCGAAGCTAATGAGCACCGTAGATCACACATGGTAAGAAGATAAATGGAGAGGTGATAATACAGGCAGCCAGGGAAAGCATTAGCATAAAGAGGTGATAATAGTATGCAGTTGGGAAGAGAGACCGTAAAAATTGAAAGATAAATCTGACAATAAACAAGTACCAATATACTCGTCTGGGGGAAGGGGTGGAAAGGAGAAAATCCTTCCATGTGCACAGACTTCAAAGGACTCAAGCATTTTATGAAGATCACAATGGTTCCAATTCAAGACTGTCAACAGGTAAGTCAGGCCTTGATTGAAGCAGAAACAGGTCCTGCTATGAGCAGCAGATCTGTAAAATGCCATAATGCCAGAAAGAAGCCACAGCTGGTTGATGGCTGGGAATACTGAGACTCCTCTGCAGTCTGGGCCAGGTGTGGTCTCAGCTGCCCTGCAACCACTCCAGAAATAACCCTGTTCATCTCTGTTTTAACTGTGGTAGCTGAATGTGAAATGGCATTTTGAATAACCATGTGGTTAAAACTGTTATAAAGTCCTTGCTATAATTTGAATGTTTGGAAGTCATTGCAGATTTGTTGTGCATTATTTTTTTCACAGAATATCAAAAGTAACATGCCTTACAAAAGAAATCCAAACATGAAAATCACCTCAACCCAACCATCTCCACATTCCAACAAACAAATATTGAATCCCACTTACAAGAGAAATTAATACATTACTCACAAAAAACCTGAAACAAAACAAAACCCAAACAAACAAACAAACAAACAAACAAACAAAAATCCCAACCTCCCAAAAAAACCCCAGACAAATCCACACCAAAATGTAGCCCACAGGAAACACCTACTTTAGTCTGAACCAAATGCTGTAAGTTAAGAAGCTGTATTATAATTGTATTATTATCATGTTCCATTTGCTCACATATTTGTGCTATGTAGGATTGAAATTCAATAAAAATAAATAATATACCACTAAACTACCAGTCTAGTTACTGTCTCATCTGTATACAATAAATCTTCTAAAAACTTATTCTTGCAAGCCAAAGAGTATCTCTGTGGGGCACATCAGCATTATTGGGTTTTTGGTCAGATTAGGGGAACCAACACAGCTGGAGGTGAAATTATCTTTCCTGCTGTCATACTACTCGTCGAGATGTCTGTGGAGTCATTTATATTCAAACATTCCTCACAACACTAAGTCCATTCCAGATGATTAAACTCACAACCACTGATAGCGAGAGATAAACTATGTTGATTGAAGTAGATATTAGAGACTTTTTGAGTATGAGAAAACTTGTATTTCCTTACTGTAGCCATGATATGTGAGGCAGAAAGGACTGGATTAAAGGAAAAATTCACCTGTACTAGAGTTCATTACGTGATCATGCCCAAGGGTGCTCGGTAAGGTGAAGAGGAATTGGGCATAGGATGAAACAATCACTCTGGACCATCAGCTCCGTTCACTGGCCAATACGAGCTGTGAATTCCTTTTATTCATGAGTATTGAAACTCAGTTGTGAGGAAACGTGTATGTATTCACAACTGGAGTATTTCTGACTTACCAGCCCTGGTCTGATTTTCCCTCCTTTTGACAGAAAGTACAACACGTTTGCTGTTGAAATTATGGCAAAATTCCCAAGGACTTGGATGGAGGAAAGGTAGGTCAAACTGTGCATGTTTGAAAGGACACTTACAATAAATGCTTTAGTAAGCTTTGCATCATTTTGTGGATAATTTTTTAAGCATATAATCATGCAAGTAAGGACATTTGGTCTTTTACAGGAAGAGTTTGAACACCTGGAGACAGTTATTTGAAAAATAAAGAGCCACGCAAAGGCAGGAGAGTCACATCAGCAATAATTCTGGGTTTTCTCAAATTTTCTGAGATCTGAAGTACATCTTCAATGCACTCTGTCACCATTTGCTATTCACCAATTACTTAGCTTTTACAATAGTTATAATTAACTCCAAGAGTGAATTATGCTTTTTTTATGCCTGTTGAGATACTAGAGGTCAGAATTCTCCTTTGCAGAAAATACTGACCTTAGCAAGAATATAGAATTTTATTTCAGTTTGAATATGTGCATATATAGAAGCTAAGTCTTGAAATAAATTTAAAGATGGCCTTGGTTGTTTAAATAATTTCATTTTGTATTATCATTTGGATAGTTCAGCTTCTCCTCATGCTATTTCTTTGATTTTAAGACATAGAATAAGATGATAAGGGTCTTGTGAGATTGAGTTCCCTCAGGCTGTTCCTTTAGGTGCAAGAAAACTGGGTATATGATTTATCTAATTACATTCAGCCAGTGCTGTGGCGTGGGGCATCTGCACAGGACACTTCAGGTCTTGATTGATTACTCTGCCCAACTGACAAAGGGTATTTCTCACCTCAGACAGACCAACTCCACTGAACATGCTCCAGCAATTTTCTGCAGAAACTGAGTTGGTGAGTGAGGACATTGGGTTGTTTTATTTTTCTTTACTTTATTAAATCCATATTTAATACTGGAAAAAATCAGCTGCTGGTGCATGCAAGCTAATACATGGGATCATTTCCATTTAAGTGCTGAATCAGGTATTACCCACCAAAACTATTAAAATCTCATTGGTATCACTATAATCAGCACTCAGGATCAGTAATGAGAATAAGGAACAAGTGAACAATTAGAGCTTAAAGTAACATATGCCTCCCTGCATCTCACATTCTGGTTTTGGCATTATTCTGCTGAAGGATACAGAATCAGACTGAACTTTGAGAATAGCTTTATGGGTCATTGACATGAAAGCTGAAGGCTGTGAAAGCAATGTGCTGATGGATATTTTCCCATTTTCTGACTTGACAGAGATTGTATTGCTTTGTTTTTTTAATTGAAAATTGGACATGTTTTTCTACCATTAGAGTACACACCAGCATGTGTCCGACAAGGCAGAAGAGGTAAAATGGTAATGACCTTGAAGACAGAATTTCAATTTGGAGGTAGCTCTTTTCCACTTTAATGATTTTTATAGAAAGTGCAGACAATAGGATTTAATCATTCAGCACTGTTACCCATATGAAAGTGATGGTGACTACTAAAGCAGCTCACCTCGTAATAAAGCACCAGGAAAAGTATTTGTATGCAGTAGAAGGTAGAAGCTGATGAAGCACTGGGAAAGTCAGAAGTCTTTTACTCTCCAGAGGTAAATTCATAAAGACTGCCTATCAGTATACAGGGCAGTAAAGTGCTCTAACTCTGCCAACTTCTCACATTTGTGTTGGGAGTGACAGAAACTGATGAGATGTATTTGGTAATTAGGGATGTAATTTCAGTTTTAACAGGTTTATGAGTATTTGATATTAAATGCCTGAAACATCAGCAGTGCCACATCCTTCTGTGTGATTATGTCACAAGCTTGAAGGAATCTAAATCACCCATTATTCCCAGAGCACCTGGTCATATTTTATGGGTTTTCTCCACTAGAAATTTAGGTGCCAACATTTTCAGCATTGGGTTTTTCATATTCAGTGCCTCTAGATGTTGTAAGGGATGTTTCAAAGTGGACAGCTATTCCAGGAAAGGAGAGGTGAGTGCAATTTAAATGTGTACATTCCATCTGTAAGTCATAGGAGAAGGATGTGGTATTCCTGCCCTTTTAACCATCACTGCTTCTCAGCCTGTAGCTATTGAAGTGCACTGGTTTAAGCTGACATATATAATGAATTTCACTAACCACAAAAGTGTTAATTAATTATTACACTGGTAGACACCATTCATAAAATCATTAAGTGGCAGTCGCTCTCTTAATTTTATATGTTAGCCATTGATAGTCAAATCTTATTTTTAATTATGAGTGGTAGGCAGAGGGGGAAGGCAAAAAAAGAGGTTTTGCATGCAAGATTGTCTCTGAGATTTCTTACTGATGGGACCAGAAAGAAAGAACAATCACCTTACAAACAAAAGCTTAGACAAAGTCAGTATTATTATCAGATTTCCAGGCACTTCAGGCAGTGTCAATGAACACCAAATCCAAACTCTCTGGCAGATGCCCATCTATCAAGTTAAAAGAGGAATTTGTTAGCTGAAAAATAAATACACTGAGTCTATATCTAAGTGTACATTTCTATAAGGACACATATCTGTGTGTCTGTAAGGCCTAGGGGGAAGTGGTGTGAGGAGCAGCTGAGGTCACTGGGCCTGTTCAGCCTGGAGGAGACTGAGGGGAGACCTCACTGCATTTACAGCTTCCTCGTGATGGGAAGAGGAGGGACAGACACTGATCTCTTTGTGGTGACAGTGACAGGACCCGAGGGAATGGCCTGAAGTTGTGTCAGGAGAGAGACATGAGATTACATCATTAAAGCTCATGGAAATTCTGATCTGACGCAGGAGAACAAGTCTTTAAACACTGTCTTCTCATTTTCCTCTTCAAATTGTGGCTTTTCATGTGGGATTCAAGTGGCATTTATTAAAATGTTCTCAACAGGTAAAGTGACAAAATATTCTGTGGCAACTGCTGGCTCAGTGTCAGGTCAGCTCTTAAAATGTGAGGAGCTAATCAATGCTGCTCCAGCATTACAATTAAAAAGGTGGAAAAGGCACTATTGCTACAAATTTTCACTTATGTGATCCCAGTGAGAAGGAACAAATTTAACTTTCATCTCCCTCTCCATTTTTTCAATTCCTTTGAAATATGAAATTGTTCACATTTTTCAAGCAGAGACTGCTGCCAGGAGGTGACCCCTATCCGTCTGTCCTTTCGTGCAACTTCAGAACACTCCAACTATGATATCACCATTTTTTTACTTCCTTTTCCACCCGAACTTCATATTCAATTGCATCATGGCTGAAAGTCATTTGTAAAGTAATGGGATTATCTAATGGCATCTAAAGGTTCCCCCTTTGAGAAGGATCCCTTCTGCAGCTGAATCATCCTACAGAGTGCAAACCTCCCAGAAAATGCTGCCCCAGAACACACCTTTTATTTTAAATCATCAAATGTCCAAGAGAGAATTTTCAGACACCCGAGAGCCACTTTTAGTTACCAAAGCTGTTCAGTTTTTCTTGTTCCCGATGTCATGTATTCAGATGGGTCTGG
Source organism: Nicator chloris (assembly GCA_013400495.1). Lineage (NCBI taxonomy): Eukaryota > Metazoa > Chordata > Aves > Passeriformes > Pycnonotidae > Nicator > Nicator chloris. The sequence continues at coordinate 2,690 of WAAE01011727.1, read as the reverse complement.
CCAACAAGGCATCAGTTTGAAATTATTAAGTTTGGAAGACAGAAAGCAGTGCTAATAAATATAATTCAAGAAAAGGTCAGGAATTTTGTTTTGTTCTTTAAATTTTATTTTGCTAAAAAATAGCAAGGAATAAAAGACAACCTATGTATTCACACTTCTGGCACTCTTTTAAGATGGGAGGAGGATATGATATTGGAATCTCAGCAAATCCAGCCTTCCAGTCAGAAAAGGATTGCTAAACATCACATAAGATACAAATGTATAAAAAGAATCCAGGCTCCTTCAGACGAAAATTTAAAATGCAACTTTTTTTCTGAGTTTATCCAGGTAACCAACAATCTTACTGGGAGTAAGAATGTCTGCCACTGCTGTTTGTACTGCTCAGCACGTGGGCTGAACAGGACAACTCACAAAGTAATTGAGGTAACAGTTCTGCTAGATGTCATTTTGTCAAACAATACATGACAAAACCCTGCAAAACCTTCATCCCAATTTGACCTAACAGGATCTGACATTTGCTCCAGCACTTTTCAGTCTGGTGTCAGACCACACGAGACACTGTCACTGCCCTGTGTAGGGATCTGGGTTGGGTGGTTGTGATCACAAGGCTGATTCCCTGCTACCACGCTGATACTGAACACAAAAGGTAACTTAATATTAAGCTGGACTTCACACTGGTGATCAGGGCCAGTTTAGTGATCCCAAACATTTGCATAACTGGAAAAGTAGAAGAAAAACCTTTTACCTGCCTTAGGGTTTGGATTCGTGGGAATTTTGTGCTGCTTGCTGCCTTCACAATGATAGCTCTGAAACAAGAGTCTCAGCAGTAGCACAGCTTAGGTTTGTGAGCAGCAGGACCAAGTGTCAATCCTTCCAAACAGAGCAGTATTGTTAACCTGAGACAAGTACTTCATAACATCAAACCTCCTGATCCAGGCCAGCATTAGTGAGAAGAGACCAGTTTCCCTCTCAATGTCATCCAGAGCTTTTTTCCTTCTTTGGTCTTAATAAGTGACATTTATACATTGCCTGTCCTTTGGGCCTGAATCCTGCCAGCTCTTTCTACAGCAAAGGCTGGCAAACCCTGTAATCCCCCGTTTAAAGGATTTTTCATAGCCTTTGCCAGGGAAGGATAACATTCATAGGAAAATGCTGAACTCCACAAGTACAGAGGAAGCTCAACCTATGTTCAGTTGTCTATCAAAAACAAAAGGAAGGGGGTAATTTTGGCTACTGATCCTCTGCAGAAGCTGTGCTGACAATGGGCCTGAGTGTCTGCATGTCGAGAGGGAACAAGAGCACTGCCAGCAAAGCCCTGACAGCTCCTCTGCAGGGAGCAGGCCCTGGGTGTGGAAGGAGCAATTCCATCAGCAGGAATTTGTATTCTCTGTTACCAATGTCTGTGGCTCGCCTCCCACAGTGCATGGACTCAGTCATTAACAAACACTTCCACAACAGAAAATGATACACATATATATGAACATATGAGCTTAACATTATAGTTCCTAACGAGCGTGAAAGCATTACAGAAGAAATTCCCCTTCTTCCAGAGATGAAAATGACAGGTCACATCTACACTTCAGTTCCTAGCCTGTTTATATTTTCATTTACAGCAATAAAGAAGCATATAATAAACCACTCTGTCATGTACACTAGATCCCACGCATTAACTTCTGCTCTTATATTCAGAGAGCTATCAGCAGAAAGGATAAAATTTCTTACTTTTTGCTGATGTGGGAAGAGTTTACTTTCTTAGAGCCAAACTTTAAACCTTCTTCTCCCAGGAAATAAATTGCTCATCTACCTGATAGTTTTACTAGGTTGGCTTTGTGCCTCACATTCCCTTGAATAATTAATTTCATAAAGTAACCTGCTGCATGCTCACTTCACTAATGTGCATTTTTCAGTTCCCACTGTAAAGGATCACTTCAGCAAATGATGGGTAAGAATTACAGGGAGGGAATGCCACATCACAAGAGAACAAAGACAGATAAAACTTTTTATAAAGAGCACTGTCATTCATACTAGTGCAAATTCTGCCTCACCTCCCGAATCTTTAGTATAATTTCTCTAATTTCTGCACTGGAGCTTGCCCCCTAGGACCTAAATTTTGGACAAGATGAAGAAAAATGCCATGAGGGTACTGGATAATTTTAGCCCTTTAAAGGGTTTTGTTTATTCACTTTGCCATATGGTACTTCAGCCTGGTTCCCCCCTTTGGCACGAGTTTTCCTCTTAAGTCCTCTCCCTTTCCTCCTCTGCCAGCTCTCAGTTGGATGCACAGTAAGCCCTTATTCCCCTTGAAACAGGGAAAAAATTCCCTGAAATTCAGTAATCTACACTGTAGTGCCAGAGCTGCCATCATCATCAGACCTTGGGAGCAGCAAGGTTATCACAGTGGGCTACTCAGTCAGCTGGGAGTCAATTTATCACCAGGGTTTGTCCTCTCTGAACTGTATTTATTTGCATCATTGACTGGGATTCTGGTGGCTATAATGCCAATCTGCCAAGGGAATTCTGATCCCTGTCTCAGTTCCAATTCATGTGCTGCACATGTAGCAGCATCACCTAGTGCCTTTGCCTTTTTGCAATGCAGCACCAACATTAGTTGTGATTGTGGTCATTGTACTTGCTTCTGAAAGTGTACTAGAAATCAGAAATCTGTGCACTTTTGTTGCCTTAGAAAGGCT
>WAAE01011726.1:0-50737 GCA_013400495.1 Nicator chloris | reverse complement strand
AGATGTATTTTTATTATTTTTGTAGCATTATTGTATGCTTTAAAATGTTTTAAATGATGCTAGACCATATCTACCCTCTCCTTAATACCACTGAACCACAAGGAATGAATTCTGGAAGATAGTTTTTATGGATTTGCTTTAACCATGCAGCATATCTCAGGCTTTTATATTTCCTTAATATATTCTAAAAGTACACTTGTCACCACGGTGTCTGAAACTTTTAGAGATTGGAAAGTGCCAAAAGGCCCTTTCTTCTTATAGATTTCAATTAGTTTAGCCAGTGAAGCTGCCCAGACTGAAATGGTGAAAAAATAGTCCAGACCAGTAGAGGCTAACAGCAGAGTGAAGATGGCTTTCCTCTTTTACATTGGAGTTGTGGAAACAGGAGCAAAATTTCAATTGTCAGAACTCGTTTAGGCACAAAGACCAACCTTTCAGGCAACTGCTTGCTCCTCAGATGTCAGAGTTGGACAACGTAATTGTGGTCCCTATGTTGTTTGATACTGTTTTCTTGGAAGTTACTGCCCTCAAAATGTTGCAGTGATTAATGTATAGGCTTTTCCTGATATGACTGGAAAAACCAGGTGGGTTAGCTAAAAGTTCTAGTTGTGGGTTTGGTTGTGGTAGGTTTTTTCCTGTGTGTTTGTTTGTGGGTTTTGCTTGTTTTTCCCCTTGTTGTTTTGCTTTAAATTATACCAGAGATAATGTGTTTCCTTAATAGATAATTGTAGTGAAAAATGTCTGAGTCTCAATTTGTTTCAAGCATTGAGAAGGATAAAGCATCAAGGAATATTTAGCCAATACCAAATCAGTCTATTGCATTTAATAGATGCAACAGTAGAAACCATCTCCTTGTTTGATGACCTTGCGTGTCATCAAATGAGTACAACACTGTTTGTGGCATATTTATGTCTGAGGATAACCCAGCACATACTTAAAGAAAAACATTTTCTTTTTTAACAACTTTTGAAGGTTATTTTCACAACAGGCTGAGACAAAAATAAAAAAAGATATGTTGCCAGTCAGGACTGACATTTCTACTGATATGTATGAAGTTAACAGGGTGAGGATTTGAACCCAGATCTCTTCTCTGATCAGAATCAAATATTTTTCTTCTTAATCACTCTGCATTTAGACAATCAAGATCTTAGAACTCACGCTGCCGGTGTCACCAGTTCAGCATCTGGTATTACTGAATACCGTGGGCTCTATCAAGTGTTTAAACCCTAATTCTTAAACAAGCTGCATCAGAGGAATCATGCCTGATAAAACACCTGAGAATAACATTATGAAAGAAAATTTTTCCAGTCTTCCCAGTACAAGTATATGGACGTCATTATAAAGAATTAAGACAATTTTTGACCTATTTGTTTATTCTTGGTCTGTACCCTCAGCACACTCCTACCTACTGCGAAACAATCCTTCTTTCCTGTATCCTACTCATTGTTTAGATAAAACATTAAGTTCTCTTTCTGAAATGAATGTAAACATTGATTGTTAGATCAAAATAAACAAGATGAAAAAGCTCATCCAGAACTTAATGTTCTTCTAAGTTTTTTATGCTTGACTCCTTAGAAATGAATACATGTTCCTTGGACTGGAGAGAGAGGACTCTTAGCATGGTTGTTGGGCATTCCAGTTGGATGCTGAAATACAGGTTCAAATCAGAGAAAACCAAACAATAAGGACAGCTCAATATCTAACTGATACTACTAGTTGAGTGTTATTTTGGGGATATGTGTCTTTGCAACACTGTTTTTTATGCTGCTACATTTTAAGACATATTCCCTCGTTAAATATTTCTTGATACATTCCTCCACAAAGAATCAAATGGGATAAACTGGCATTTGTATTAAAACCAATTAATTTTAAAACAATTTGTATTAAAAACAATTAAACTGAACAATTCCCAGCAAAATAGATCTCTAATTAATTCAGTAACAAATCAGGACAAAATAAGCATTCCATGTTGGTAGTAGCAGCATTTCTTCACCACCTGAATGATAAATTTCTATGAGAAATTACTTTTTCCATCATCTTAAATTAAACGTTTTTAATTTCCACATTTTTACTACTTCTTTTTATATCTTTATCAAATGTGCAAATGTATCCCTTTGCAAATTAGAATGCTTTTAGCTCCTCCTTTACTGGCATAGGAGGGTCAATTTTTAAAACAGTAGTAGGATCATATGAGAAGAGCAGAAGAAACACACACTGTATACAAACCTATAGCTTTTGATGATCACTTGTTTTACTAAAAGTGGTAATAGCTTGTCATTCTGGTCACAGTTAAGATGATGTTTACTGCCAGCATACTGAGGCTGTCTTGGTGGGCTTTTCTGTGACTGACTTAAAAAGTCAACAAAATGACTTTTAATTAACTCTGTTGTTTTATTTAATATTTTACCTTGAATACTTTCCAAGACCTCTTCTAACCTTGCCTCTCAGAAATTCTCCTCCTTTGTTACTTTTTCTTGAAGAGCAATTTTAATATTAAATATTTTTTATTTTAAAAAACCATTTTAGATCTTTCTTCAACTTCCTTCCAGTTTGTGTCTGGTTTAATGGTGGATTGATTTTTTAATAAAACTAAATATATTTTTCAGATAGAGGTCTAAGAATGATAACTACAGTATTTCTTTAGATTCATGTGATCTAATTTCATGTGAGAATATATTCTTAACTTCACTGTCACATTTTCATACTGAATTTCAGGAAGACAGCACTCTAAAAAATTAAATGTCTAATATGAAAATCTTACCATACTACCCCTACTGCTTTTAATTTAATAACTATTTGTAACATATAATATTTTTTCAAGACTCATAGTTTCTGAAGAGTTGCTTACTGTGCCAGATTTTTCTTGATAAATTCTAGATGTTTTTAGAGGATAGTCTGGAAATACATATAGGCTCATTCTCAGTTTTGGATGACTTTTATGTATTTTTTGACAGTACAAATTTTAATATTGTAGAAACATTTTCTTAAGGGTTTCTCCTATGTTGTTTCCAAAATATTAAGGAAAAAATGTTGCACCTTTTTTTTTAACAGGGTGATTTAATTTTTGAACAATTACATCCACAGTTTTTGACTTCTCATTCTGAATTTTTCCAATTTATAGTACTTTACTTTTGCATAAAATGCACAGGTGAAAATTAGAGGGAAATGAAAAGAGAATAAGGAAATAATAAATTTGGCTCAAACACAAATTAAACATCATTAACTACAGGGAAATAGATATAGTGAATAGATAGTTGATCCCTGCAAGTTCAAGTGAACACCAACATATCTGTATGTTGCTGTATCTGATGACAGCAGCAGTCATAAAGGTGTGGAGAGAGAAAACATAACATTTAATATTGCAAGATTGCAGCCACATGACATACAAAGGGACAGGCAACTTAGTTCCATAAAATCCTCTACTGTAATACAATCTCTAAAACAGAGTTCAATTTGAAAGTCAGACAGGGAAAGCCTCTGACTAATCAGTCACTTAAACAAAGGAAACAACTTTGCTTTGCTCATGTTTGTCCCCCTTTATATTTGCATTTTGAAGTGAGAAATGGAAAGAGATTTACTAAGCTCCTGTGCAAGTTTTGGTGGTTTATTTTTTTTTTAATCTAACTTAGTTTTAAGTGCTAGAAAAATTTCTTAGTGCCAGAAATGCTGTTAGAGAGATACATCATGATATTTTTGACTAATCATAAATAATTAACACAGCTGAAAGGGTGAAGATCAAGTAATCAATATGTGAAGAAAACTGCACACAGTTAATTCAAAATCAAGAAAATTTGCAAAAGTGAATTTGAAGATATGATGATCTATTCATGGATGTTCAGGGACAAAGAAAAGAGATAAACTTCCTCATATAAATTATTCATTATCAATTATTTGCTCAGCTTCAGTCTGAGTACATCTTGTGACAAAATTAGATTTTAATCACATATTTCTTTAGACCCCAAATGAGGCATTCAGCATTCAGGGATAGTAAAATCTTTGGCTTCTCAGAGATTAGAGGCTGATTCTGCAGCAATGAAGTCACTGGGACTATTTTTAACTGATTTCAATTAGACTGGGGTCAAACTATTGGGACTTCATGGTTCATTCACTGTGTTCCACTATATTTGCACCAGTATAATTTTTATTTTTCCTCCAATTGAGTTTCTCATGTTTTAAAGGAGAGGGTGCACATGAAACTAGAGCACTGAAACCATAAAGGGGAAAACTTTTCCTTTTGCTGGGATAGTGTTAATATGCTTCAAAGTTGCTGCTATGGGACTATGTTTTAGATTTGCACTAAAAATGGTGTTGATAAGACACAGATGTTACTGCTAAGCAGTGCTTATACAGAGCCAAGGCCTGTCTGCTTCTTGTTCAGTCCCTGCCAACGAGTGGGCTGCAGGTAGACAAAAGCTGGGAGGGGACACAGCCAGGAGAGCTGACCCAAACTGATAAGTAAGGATTATATATAACTAATAAGGGGAAATTCCATGACGTATGACATTGTGCTCAGTATATAAAGGTGGGGGGAAAGTAAGAAGGGGAGAACATTTTGACTGGTAGCATTTGTCTTCCTGAATCACCATTGCATGTGACAGGGCCCTGCTGTCCTATAGATGGCTGAACACCTGCCTGGCCTTGGGAAACAGTAAATTAATTCCTTATTTTGCTTTGCTTCTGTGTGCAACTTTTGCTTTACCTATTAAAGTCTCTTTATCTCAGTCCCTGAGTTTTCTCACTTTTATCCTTCCTGTTCTGTCCCCCATGCCATTGCTGAGGGAGCGAGTGAACAGCTGTGTGCAGCTGTGTTGCTGGCTGGGCTTAAACCATGACAATTAGCTGCACTGCTTAGTTGTCACCTGGTTTACAACATGAACTGCATGGGCAGGTTCTTCAGCATTCAGAAGTTAATGACACAGCCTTCACTACTGTAAGGTGATAGTAGTTTCCATGAATTCGTGTTCTGAGATCAATTGTTATTTACTTGATTTCTTACTTTTTTGTCATTTAAATATAATTGACTGGAGAGTAAGACAAATTGGTTGGTGCAATCTCAAAATTTCACCTTTCGTCCTAATTTAGAGAAGACTAAACAATTGCAATAGATTTGATGGGCTTTCATTCAAATGTTGTGTCTTTCAAGACCTTCATGATCAATAGTGAAGCTGGGAGGGCTAATCCAAGTATTGGTTATACCTGGCCAGTGTATACATGGTGCACTTATCTGTTGCTCTTTTCCAATGTAGGCAGTTATTTTGCCTTTCACACGGATGTAGAGGAAAAAGCACGTTTTCTTCACTGGAGAAACACAGGTTTACTTTAACTAGACATTTGGCAACAAGTTGTTGGGAAGTTACAGGAGTCTGTCCATCTCCTCTGCAGCTGCTTTCTGAAAGGGCTGTCTTTTGGAGGTAATGTTGCCATTTAGATGAATATTACGCATTAAAGTTTCTTTTGAGACGGTGATTCTTTTCTTCCAGGACTCTCTACTGAATGGATCTTACTGTGTTACTTATTTAGGACATCCTTATGCACCACAACAGAGAGAACAATATCAATATCTATATGGATATAAACTGTATGAACAATTAGCAACAGAAATAACAAATTCTACATGTACTGCAGGTCTAAAATGGCCTTGAATTGTAGTTACTTTTCTGAAACACTCTTATCAACTATTAATATGGCAGTCAGTTCTATGCTTAGAAGCATGAAGGTTTCTATGCTTAGAATCATGTGTGTTTGCAAATTTTTCTATAGATTGAATAATGGTATTTTAATCTGTATTTTAATTTATATATTCTAGCTGCTAGGAAGTTATAGCTCATGCCAGACATTATTTATCAGTCAGTTTTACCTTGTCACCTTCCAGCTATACACTAAATCATTTTCCACTGACTTAAGCTAACCTTCCAAACCTCAGCACAATTTCAAATGCAAATGCATATGTATACACATTTATATACATACATACATATATAAAAATATTAATATATACATTTATGTATTAATATATTTAAGAATATATATAAATGTGCTTTTTCTCAGAACCACAGAAGGGTTAAGGTTGGAAGATATCACCGGAGGTCATCTATTTCAGCCGCCTTGCTCAATCAGGCTTCCCTAGACCATGTTACTCAGGATTGTGTCCAAACACTTTTTCAATATCTCCAGTGAGGGAATCTCCACAATACCTCTGGGCAACCTATTCCAGTGATCAGTCACCCTCCAAGTAAAGTGTCTTTCTCATGTTCAGGTGAAACTTTCTGTCTTCTGATTTCTACCTGTTGCCTCTTGTCCTTGTTGCCTACTTGGCACCACGGAGAAGAGCCTGACTCCATCCTCTTGACACCCTCCCTTCAGATACTTGCAGACATTGATGAGTTCCCCTCTCAGCTGTCTCTTCTTGAGGCTGAACAGGCCCAACTCCCTCATGCTTTCCTCATAAGAGAGGTGTTCCAGTCCCTAAATCATCTTGTTGCCTTTCACTGGACCACTTCAGGAGTTCCTTGTCTGTCTTGTGCTGGGGACACAGCACTCCAGATGTGGCCTCACCAGGGCTGAGCAAAAGGGCAATATCACCTCCCTCATCCTTTTTCCATACCTATATGTATGGTGGTGGGTTTTTTAAGTTATTGTTTAGTTATTGTTAAGTTATCCTTCTGATAGATTGTTCCTGCTATGTCCCTGATGGTTTGGTTTCCCCCCAGGTTCTCTCCTCCCTTGTCCAGTGTCACTCACCCTTAGACACACCTGTTACCTCATTTACATGATGTCAGTTTCCCCCAATTCCTACCCCTTGTTCCAGAGAGTTCCCTGTCAGTCCTAAACCCTGCCTGGGAATTCCCAGTTTCTTCCATATCCTGTTGGTTCGCGTGATCCTTTCCACTCCCCTTGCCTTTCCTATAGGGTGTTGGATTGGGGGTCCCTCCTCACTCCTCTCCCCACGCTACCCCTGATTGATTAAAGAATTGTATCCTCCCCTTTCCACTCCCTGGGTTAAAAGGGGACATGGGCTTTTGTCTAGCCCTCTTTTCATTTCACCCCCCTTGGGGTAATAAACTGTTCTGCGGATTTACAGGAAATAGAGCCTTCTCTGAGTTCTTGCTTCAAAACCTACAACACCTGCCATGAAAGAGCAGCTTTTGTTCTGCACCATTACCTGGGACTGCTGGCAGTCTTGGGAACGGCCCCTGGCACAGCCAGGAATCAGAGCTACCCGGGGAATCTACTGGCATGTCATGTGTGCAAAAATGTGGTATGATACACACCAAAGTATTATTTAAGCTTTATTCAGATTACTAAAGAAAGAATTAAGGAAATTCAAATTTAAGTAGATCTGCAACTGAAGATTTCCCTTTAAGTGAACTCTTAAAAGAGTTGCATTGCTTAGTTTTGAGCCCAAAGGAGAACTATAGCATCTGGTGTGCTCAGTGCTCTCAGTGAATGTCTGTTTCATACTTTGCATTTCTCTAAAGGCTTGTTTACTACATAATATTAAATTCTTGCTGTAACGATTGTTGCTTTTGTTCAGGAGCTATTCTGTGACACACATTAATAAACAGTTCAGACATCAGTTTCTTAATTTTCACAAAATTTCTCAGTATTGAAATCCTGGCATTATCCCAATTTATAAGCGCTGAACTGAAGCACATTGGAATTGTTCCTAAAGATTAGCCCCTAATTTTAGCAGATCCACTTTGTGTTATCTCTTTGCTCATTTTACAGTGTTCTGAGTGTGGTGTGGTCTTTTTCTTGCTCAGACCGTGCTGTGTCTCCTGCTGATTGAAGGTGCACTCAAAACTTCAGCAGATCAGAATCCAAATCCAAAGCTGAAAAATCAAATATGGGTTGAAATTAATTTCAACTTTGCTGTTTAAGCCATCTAACCTGAACTTACTGTTAAAGCTGCTTCTTTCTCCAGCTAATGGAGTGATAGGCAGCTCAAGAGAGCCATTGCCTCCGTCTGTTACAAAAGACCTTTAGAACAGGATAAACTGCCTCTCCACACTGGCAGAGAAAACCTGCCCTGTTTGTAGCCTAGGTAAGATGCATTTCAGTCTTTGGGAGGGCCAAGGAAAGAGGTCTAAAAGTTAGGTGTTTGGTTCTAAATTAGTTTGCTGTGGTTAGGAATGACAGGAACTTCCAGAGGTGATTTCTGCCATTTAAAGTCCTTAGAGGGATTTGAAGAATCACCCTCTAAAAATGCCTGTCTCCTTCTGTTGACCACATACACTTAAAACAACTAAATTTAGGGAAGACAAAATAAAATACTTACTGATGTTTATTGATATCTGTGGCCGTAGTGATCTACTTATCATTCAGTAATTCTGACAAAGGAATAAAATGCATACCTTCCTTCCCAGCACAATACAGTTTGGAGAAATTTCTTTCTTATTCAAACTTCATTGCAGCAGTTACTAAATTCAGGGTGCTTATGCTGCCCACCACAATTTAAGGGTTTGCATGTGTGTAGAATTTCCTGAGCTGTTTCTACAAAACAAATGAAAAACTCCCCAGACCAAAAAACCATTCAGGTTTGTTTGGAAAGAATGCATGGTTTTTTCTGGTTTGTTATTGTTGCTGTTGTTGGGATTTTTTTTTTTTTTTTAAATTCAGTTGTTTGTCACTGTAACACTCTGTGACGAGCATTGCCTGAAGAGTAACACCTCACAGACAGGTGTTAGCGATGGCACCACTGACTGAAAAAAAAAAGCCCAGGAGTCTTTTGTGTTTAATCTGAGCACAAATTAAGCAGATTTATTCTTTACTTTCCATATTGATACTTAATTATTTGTAAGTCTATTTTCTACTTTGTGTGTTGTAACTACCAACTTTTACTTGGCTTTAACCTGGCTGACCTTGAGAATGATTTCAAAGTATTTTAACAAAGAAAGAGACAGACTCTCACAAAGGGTGGTAATCTATGAACCTCTGAATTTATTTCTTCAAGCCAATCTAGGCATATTCTGCAGGGTATAAAATGTGTAACAGGAAGTGCTGCAGGGGAATTTTCAGAGATCATGCAGAGAGCTTGCATCAGAAAAGTCAGAAGGAAAAATGGCCAGCAGCTCTCTTCGATTATGCAGGAAGCTATTCAGGAGAATTTCTGGTTCCCCCAGGGAATTTGTTGCATTGGTGTGGTGGTGAATACAGCTGTGGTTCCACAATGCGACACATTCACCTTACCCACTTAGAGCATCTGTATCACAGAAGTAAATTTTTACCCCTCTTCTACAGTACCCATATAGGACAACCTTATCGTGTTCTGATTCAATGATTCCTTCATTGATTTCAGCCAAAAATTTATTAAATATCACACTTCTATTAAACTGTCTACAGAAGAGTCCTGTATTAACAGCATCCTAAAGAACAATCAGTCTGAAATGTGTTTTACTGAAACTTATCAGAGTGTGATGCTTTAGACTGTCCTATCACTGTTTTTCAGCACTCAGAGAGACTTTTAAACTTGGCTCTTCAGTTACTGTTGACTCCCTTTCTCTGTTCCTAGTTCCTTGATTCTGGCCTGCCCAGTTCCACGCTCTGCTGGAGCACCTCACATCAATCCAGCTTTACTGCTCTCCACTCCTGGTGTCCTCACCATGTCCCAGTGTCTCCTCCAGTCACCCATCTTCCTTTCCCACCAGCATCAGCTTCTTATCTAATCTTTTCTTCCTTGCTACCTGCTTCATTCCCCCTGGACTGGTTCAAAATAACATCACACTTCAAAAATATCAGATTTTAAGTATAGAAGACAATTTGGGTTATTTCTGAGTTTATTTGTCTCTCACTACCCTATATCCTGTATATATTTAGATCCAATGGTAAGCAAAGATTTCAAAGTAGGGAGATAATAAAACTAATCTAAATTAGTTAAAACTAATCTAAAATTAGAGCTAATAAAAATATTTGAAATGGGTAAGAAAAGCTATTTTTCTTTATGTCATTTTTGAGGCACAAGCCAACTCCTGGCATAATCCCCTTCTGATCCTTGTAATTAGAGATTTATTTTCCTAGGCATCGTTGGATGTGGTCAGAAACCAAATTGGTCCTTGCAAGATAATGAAGCAGAGTCCTGTTGACTCTTGAGAGACTCCTCTTTGACCTGACAAACACAGTGAGAGAGGAGAATTAACCCTTTCTTGGGACTGGTTTGCTCTCAGCAATAAAAGTGCCTGGAGTGTTCCAGTAGCCTCTCTCTTCAAGGAAAACATAAATTTATCTTATGTTATTGAAATGCAAGGATCAGAAAGAAGGTGCATGGTAACGGAGCAATAACATGCTTTAAATATCCGCTACTTCCAACATGAAATATCCAATGACACTCTGATATGGCTTTGCAGTGCTATCTTTACAGATTCCAGTTAGCAATTTTCTTTCAGATGTCTGTAAGACCCTGACACAAACTACTGAAATTGTACAACCAAAGATGTATTGCATGAAACTGTGATACAGACAGTGGAAGAAGAGAAGGTTTGCTTAAACCAAGGCTTCTGCCACAGAAATTTTCTTGGTTTATGACAATTTACAGGGCAGACACTCCAAAATGAGTTATGTCTCTTTTTAGTTTTAACCACTCTCCTTTCACCAATAGGAAGAGACGTGTGTAAGAAGATATAAGTGGAAAAATAACAGTTCACTAAAAAATTGAAACAGCAGCAATCAATATAACAGTAAGAAGCACTAGATACAACAGTGCTGAAACCCATGGACTACCTGGGAAAAAAGAGCACAAGATGGCAGATAAGCTCCTCCCTCAAGATGGCAGGCTCTGTAAAGACTGTGTGTGGTTCAAGGGACAAAGACAAGACAGCAGATAAGCCCCCTTCTCCTCACCGTATGGTGGACAGAGAAGAACAGAGAGAGAGAACAGAGGGGGAAAAAATCAAGGGAGCAACTGTACCTCTGGAGAGGCAAAATCTCCCTCTTCCCTCAAACAACAACCAAAAGGCAACAAGGACAAAACAAAAAAGAAACCTTGATTCCAAAAGCAGTAAAATGCCCCTCAAGCCGTTTGCTCCACACTGCTTGACAGGGTTGGTGTCCCAGCAGCGGCGGTTCCGCTGACAGATGGCTGGAGCTCGCGCCGCGGTGGGAACCAGCAGTGTAAATTTCTCTAGTTTTTGCCGGGCTAGACCCAGTTGGTGTCAGCACTGCAGTTCTGAGTTGGCACCACGTTGCAGGGGAAAAGAAGCAGTCCTACTGGGCACTGAAAAATGAGAGTCCCTACCCCTGACCCTGGCTTGGTGGCTGTAGACGGGTTTTTGTGGAATTTGCCCAGGGACAGTTTAGGATTAGGAAATGCAGCTTCTTGGAGACTTGCGCTAAACAAGGAGCTCAGAGAGAAAAAAAAGAAAGTTTCTGCTTTCGCTTGGAGAAGCAACTGTCTTAGGATTCCTGCAAGAATGGAAAGAAAAGGAGAAGGAAACCTTATAGGAGTGCTACCCTCTCTCTTAAAGGCACCCTGGGCCAAACAGCTTCCTGACCCCTGGGTCGTAAAGGAACAGTAACAATCTTGGGCAGAATTGATGTAGCACAGATGCAATACACAGTACAATGCACATTTTTTGAGTTACCCAGAAATGTTTCGGTTTTTTCAGAGCCTCTCAATTGTGAGTAAGCCCGTTTAAAGAACTTGAATGCATATTTTCTTCACATCAAAGTAAACAAAAAAAAACTTACTTCTGCTGATGAATCCTTGTATATAAGCATTTTATTATATGAAACTTCATAACTATTCGTTATAATTGCTTAGAAACAACTGCTTGTTTTTTTGACTAGCTCTTGAAAAAGGAGCAGAAAATTTAGCAAATAAGCATAACTTAAGTTGGTAACATTGTGGGACACTGCTCCAATCTAGGGACGCTAAGAACATGCAAGCAATAAGCCAAATAAGTTAAATAATAAGTCAAAAAGTTTTGTCCAAAACCAGAAAGAATTTGGAGTAGAGAAAAACCTGAGCAAAACCAGAGAGATCAGGAAAGACTTTTCTCTATATCCCCTAAGATTTTCCCACCGATTCTCAGGTTTTACTGGTATGCTTTTCTCATACAACTTTAATGCTTATTTCTTGTCCAAAGTGAGTCCCCAAGTCAAGACTGCTTTGTTGAGGAAATTCTTGCATCAACCTTCAGATGTACAAATCTGGAATACGTTAGTTCAAATATGTCAATAAAATTTCTGATTGTAAATGCAGAGCCTACAAGCAAAAGCTTGTAGGTATCCTAGGTATCTGGGACATGAGCAGGAAGATTATTCTCTCACTTTATTAATTCTGTGCTGGCAAGCCTTGTGATTTTTTTTCCTGTGTTTCATAACAGTTGTGATTTTTCAAAAACCCCAGTCCCAGGAATCTTATGGTCTGCAAACCCTCAGATTTTCCTTAAGTGCATTTTTCAAACAAGTTCCAGTCATCAGAACTGCGGGGGGGAAAAAACAACAAAGCCTAAAAAATGATGGGGACAACCTTCAGCATTCAAAACACTACATGGCAAATGGCATGTTCACAATGTACTTGGGGTTTAATTTCATACTCGGACTTTGAAAGTCCGAGTATGAAATTAGACAGTGTTGGAGATATGAAAGGTTTGCTTTTCTGAGAGTAAAAATGGAAAGGCTGTGTTTGTGTGATGTAGTGAAATCTTAGTATAAGGCCATCTTGTACACATTGACTATGAGATTAGAAAAATGCTTCTGGCTGAAGAATTTTTTCATTTTCTCCAATTGTTTTTCTCTGTAGGGAATGACTAGGAGCCTTAGTAGTTTATAGTACCATTCTTTTCCTAGAACTGGAAGCTCAGAATAAGGGAGTCTCACTTCCATCAGTCTGAGATAGATGTGAAGGTCTACTTTGATAATATCCACGCCTACCTTTTTATTCTGTCTTCTTATAAACTTGCTTCTGCACTTGCTGTCTTTCTTGACTTTGCCTGTACAGCTATTTGCTCCACATGCTCTTGTCCCCAGAACTGTGCTTTAATTTGAAGATTGCAATCACTGTGTGTAGACATTAAGGTTTTTTTGTCACTTTCTAAACTTCATCACAATTTTTTTTTTTTATTAGAAAGGAAAAGTCTCTGCTTCTCAGGCAATTGGAGCCAAACTCTGAACATTCCTTGAGGCAGAAACTTGATATAAAACAGTTCCTGCTCTTTTGTCCTTGAAACGCTTAGGGGACAAAGTGACACAAAAACAATGAATGCCCTACCTGTTCATCTGTATGACAGGATTTGGCTTAGATAACAGATAAATGCTCTGATCTCAGTCTCAAGTGAACATTGTCAAATTAACACAAGCCACTATATCAGTTGTCAGCTTAGTCTTTGTTCCAACAAATGACAGATATGAGCAGCTACTCATATTTTTTTCACACCCCAAGAGCATATGATGACACAGTGTTCATACACAATGAGAAGCAATGTACCACTGGGAATAGTCTCCTCTGTGCAAAACCTGTCACAGCCATGAGAAGCCATTACTGATGTGGCTTCACAGTTGCATGAATGGGACATGGGTGCCTTGGGAGCTGAGCAAAGCTTGAGAAAAACTCAGCGTGAAAGAGATTCTGCTCTGTTTTCTTGTTGTGACACTTAATGTACCTCTCTTGCAAGAATATACTTTGAGTGGTACAAAAAGTAGAA
Source organism: Nicator chloris (assembly GCA_013400495.1). Classification (NCBI taxonomy): domain Eukaryota; kingdom Metazoa; phylum Chordata; class Aves; order Passeriformes; family Pycnonotidae; genus Nicator; species Nicator chloris. The sequence goes on along the minus strand of WAAE01011726.1, from coordinate 37,097 downwards.
TTTCTGCCCCCTTTGTTCATTAAAGAAGCTGTGATACTTCACAAGGAGTAGGAATTTGTGGCCTTGTGTTCTGAGAAAAACCATTTGGAAAAATGATATCCTTCTCTTCAAGACTGCTACTGTAGTTTTAATTGTCCTTTATCATCCTGCTTTATTTCTGCCCTTAATTATTCTTTATTGCTCTTGAACACTGCTAACTTCCATATGCTTATCCAGAAGCATCTCTGTTTCACTGGTGAGTGAAGTGATTGTCATATATACTAAGGGGTTTATTTTGTCTCTCTCTAGTAGAGCAAAGCATCCATTAAGAGCCAATATTTTCTTGCCAGGAAGATATTATAAACTATAACTAAGTCACCTTTCAATTTTTTTTTTTTTTAATAAACTACAGCGATTCCTTTAAGTCCCTTGTTAAGGCCTTTTCTTAAGCTATTGAATTATTGTAACAGCTCTTTTGTAGATGCTTTCAGATTTCCCAATATTTTTAACAGAAGGAATACAACAGAAATATGTCTATATTTTAAGAAGTCAATCACAACAGTTACAACGGAACCCTATGCATAGTTTTGTCAAGTTAGTCCCAGTAATGCATCATACAGTGATAAAATCATTCCTCAAATCCTGCTTCAAACTTGAGCCTTTTCTGCCACTGTGTTGCATGTTCATGTTCAGGTACTAATTTGTAGTAATTAGTACCTAATAAACACTAATGAGTGTTTTAGAAGTCTTCCAGGGAATAATCTCTTATTCTGTAGGTATGGCCAGTGTTTCTCATTCCTTGGTACATATGTTGCATTCATCTTTAATATGAAAGGTGGTGGCTTGCTAAGAATCTGATTCATCTGCATAAGTGGTTTGTCCTTATTAGTTTGCCACTCTGCAGTCTGTGTGTCAGCCATATATGGTGTAAATTGTGGATTTACCAATGCATACAGGTGAAAATGTCAGTTTCACATATCAATTAATGTGTACCTCCACATGTACTAGATCTATTTAATCATGATTGCTCACCCACAAATACTTCATGAAATATGTCTGCAAGCTACTTCTTAATTGATTTAGAATGTGCGTGGATGATAGTGTATAGTGCTTATTTTTTAATAAAATTGTCATGAAGTTCTGAAAAAAGTATCTTACGTAAGTCTGTATCTTTCAGTTTTGGGACTTTTAATTTAACCAAATAATGAAGTAATATTTGTCTGATCAATAAAACTGTATTAACAAAGACTAATGATAATACAATAGTTACTAAAACAAAAGTATCTTTTGAAGTGTATCACGTAAAGAATCTTAGTCAATGTGCCCAGCACAATTCTCAGTAACAGCTGTATATCCTCAAACACCAAATAACTACTACCAGCAAATATAGACTGTGCACAAAGGTAAATCAATTCTTCAGGAAACTTCAGCCCTGACAGGATGAAATGAGATTAAAGATAGACAGAAGGAGATAGATTGACAAGACTGAATTAAAGTTTTTGCTTCAAACACCCAAGGGCTTCTAAGATTCAGGTGCCAGTAGCATTTAGAAAACCTTACTTACCAATGCCTAAACCTGTCTATAGCTGCAAAAAAGCTGATCCCCTAAGAGATTTATCCTGCTGGCTTTTAATTAACTGAAAGTAATAGAAGTGGTAACCGCTTCAGATTCAGGACCTTAAAAACCTCTCTGAGTCTTGGTCCCAATACTTGCATTTCAGTGACTGTATCTGTGCATCACTAAACAGACTGGAACACTGCTGAGTATCTCAAGGTATATCCCACTCCTGTGTGTAAGACAAACTTTTGTAATGAGCATTTCTTAGAGTACCTCATTGGAAATTCCAGGCAAAGGCCCAACCCTCCCAAAACAGTGACAAGAAATTAATGATGCAGTGCAGCAATGCAGAATAGAGAGATTTAATTAATTCTGACTTTGGAGTGTTCAGTGTTCTACAAAATTTTAGGTGGAGGTTCCAATGCTGGGTTGAACTGGAGGCTGCCAAAGGATTTGAATAATACAAGCTATAAGGTTGTTCTCAGCCATGCTGTTTCCACCAAAAATTAATTATTTTGCATATTAGAAGCACTTCAATAGAGATTAATTAAAAATTCCTCTCCTAAAAAGCAAAAGGAGGCCATAGAGACTAGGGCTTAGTGCATTTGTACAGGCACAGCTTTAACTTGGTTTTGTAGCTTAGAGAGTTTAACCCGGTCTGCTCACACTCCACATTATTCCAGCAACTGAATGTGTACTGAAGAGAAAAGCAGAATCACTATTATTTTATAAGAAATAAAAAAGTGGTTACAGGATCAACTCTAGGACAGAGTTTCTAGCTGTACCTCTCAAGCAGAGGAAAGCATTTCCATCTTTTCTGGAATTAAGTATATCATGCAGCCTCTCTTCACTACAACATTTTCTGCAGATGAGCCTAAATAGCTCCCTTCTACAAAGTGGATTCCTTTTTGGGTTCTTTCCCTTTTATGGAACAGTTCTATTTCCTAATTTGTGGGTGAGTTTCTAGTCACTTGTAAGGTATCTAATAGTTAGCCTCAGCTATATTTTTTACTCTCTCCCTTATGAAACTAATCTTAGCCACAACAACCTGTCATCAATCATGGACAAAACATCTCAGGTAGGGACCTAGAAAAGGATTTGGTTAGACTTTCAGTGACTTCATTTACCTGGAACTAAGTCTTGACAGTTTCCAGGAGTAATAGACCTTTTGTATTGTCCATCCCAGCCTCAGTTTTTACTGGAAGAAGAGTCCACTCAAGCAAAGCACATCTCTGAGCCTCTGAGTCCTGGCTTGTTTCCAGAAACCTGAGAAAAACTGTCCAAAGTACAGACAGGTAGTAGTGGTAACAATAACAATAACAATAACATGACCATTGACATTGTTCAGCATTATTGTAAAATAGTAACTGGTTGTTGTTCCTTTTGTTGTGATTGTTGGAGTCATTGTTAGTGATGCCTTCATTAAGTGCTTTGTAGTAGTGTCTCATCTCCTAGCTAGGAGACATTCTGCTGGATGCTGCATTTGCATGTCATAAAAAGACATCCTTCAAACAGCTAGAGTGAAACAAAAATGGCATAACAGGCATGCACAACAACAATCATCAGAAAGCCCAAAGCAACAATGAGACATTTCTGATTAGTGTAATAAGTCGAACTCACTCCACACAACCTGTTCTACTTTTGTCAACAATTCCACTAGTATTGTAATCCTGGTAGGTTTTAACTTGCTAATAAAGGTAGGATGGTAGTTTTATTTTGTAGTAGTTTCCTTTTGTAGGAGTCTATTTCTTTCTTCTTGCCCCACAGACAATTAGCTCAAGCACAAGGAATTATAACTTTGACATGGATCAACTCTTGGTCTCAGTAACACATTCAGATTGAAGACCCTCCAGACTCTCAGGATTGTCTGAATATCAAGGGCTGATAATGGTCAATTATATCAACTTGACAAGTCAGTGAAGGTAATGCTGAGGAAAGTCAGGGATAACTCAGATAACTCAGAAGTAGAATTGCAATAATAGTTTACAAGAAACTTGCCCTTTCCATGGACAGGATGTAGGCATACTTCCTTTTAAACAGCTTAATGCACAACACTTCTGTGACATAAAGCACCCAATTTCATGGCTACTTCTTCTGAAAGACAGTAAATTTGATTCCATGCCCCTTTTCTTCCTGCCGTGCTTAGATGATCCTGTTCAGTACCGTCTCCTGGGAGCTTTGCCTGCATCTCAAGGGAGGAGGCATGAGCAACCTAGTTCCAATCTGATCAAAAATGAATATTCTATTTCAGAAAAACAATTGAAGCCAAAAATTCTCTGTGTGGTTCTGTTTTGTTTTTTTTGTTTTTTTTTTCCATAAAATGAAACTTATAAAATATTTTTGTGAGCTCTGAGTAAAGGCAAACAAACACAATTAATAGTGCTTACAGTCAGGGATTTTTCCTGTGCCTAGGTTGTCTCCGCACAGATGAATATTACATACATTGAAAGTTCTGATTGACTTTCTTAAAATGATCTTGGAAAATACCCCTAGAAAGACTAGAGTTTATGGATTAAAAATTTCATGAGATGGAACAAAGTAAGTGAGATGTTGCTAAGGCAAATTTAAACACTTCAGAAGAGCGGGGTAGAAGGTGTGTATAGAAAGTTTAGGTTAACAATGAGACTAATATCACAGCATCAGAGAAAGAGACTCTGTGAAATATATTCTTAGCATTGTGCAAAAATGACAAATGCTTCAGGGGGTCTCAGAGATCCTAAACAGCCATAAATCCATACAGTGTTTTGAAAACGTGGGAAATGAGTCATGTATTATTTTGTGTATTTCACTCTATTTCTCACATTGTTAAATAAAGGCTGTTTTTTTGTTTGCTTTTAATACAATATATTTTATATAGTAATAAATACTTTTAAAGATCTATGTGAAATATTTTATAGCTATCATACAGTCCATAAATCGTTAACTAGTCATTCCAAACACACATAGGATTTCATTCCCGGGAGGTTATGGCAGAAATTGGTTGTTATGTGGATGCTCCTTGGGTCTTTTAGAGGCCTTTATTTTTGGCTTGTAGGAATCAACTCATGAAACCCTGACAAAGGAAATAGACTGGATTAAAAAAACCAAAACAAAACAAAACAAAAGAACAACAACAACAAAAAAAAAGGAGCAAAAAAAAGCCATGCTATTGCTTAGGACAAATTAAACTATAGATCTTGAAATTTGGACCCACCTCTGTCATCTGGTGCCCTCAGGAAGACTTTTGCCAGGGCTATAAACACTGAGACCTTACTCCCTTATGTCACTTCTCCCACACATCTAGATGAAAGCAGAAATTCCACCCTATTTGAAAAAAGTGTTTCTTTTGCCATGAGTACATACAAGAAAGCCATTGACAAACTGAAGTGAGTCCAGTGGAGGCCCCAAGCCAAGGAGAATAAAGCATACATCAAAGACAGGCTGAGACCTGTTTTTGTCCAGCCTGTGAATGGGAAATAGAAAGGACACCTTATTACTGCCTACACCTGAAGGACTGGAAGATACAAGGGAGACAGAACCTCAGAGTTGGAGGGGCACAGCAACATGATGAGAGGCAATGGACACAAGCTGGAACATGTGAAGTTCTGATTCAGTATTCAAATGAGGCTTTTATTTGTGTTTGTCTTGAATACCTACCTGCATTCCAAGCACAATGACTCCTAACTTGGAAATAATGAAAAGCCATGGTTACTGTACAATACTGTGTGGACACAAATTTTGTGACAATTTGGGAGAAATAAATCAAGAAATAGTCTCTAACAGGTCAATTATAATGCACTCAAAATATCAAAGAAGAGAATGTAAGCTTCTGTAGTAGATGCTGAATTTACAATTCTTGGAAAAGAGTATGAACTGCAGATTTCTGAATAGTTTGCTGTATGCTTCAGATAGACTTTATTATGAGATAGGAGGAATCCAATCAGCAACAAAAGCATGAATCATTTCCAATATCATGCTCAACAGTACATATATCTAGCAAGCTGTGATAAAGGACTATAGACCAGTAAAGACAGAATAAAATACTACAAGGAGTCTTATAAAGAGAAAATGTGTCTCCCAGCCTTGTCCATTTCTAGTTTTTATCCCCTCTGTTTCTACACAGTTCTTTCAGTGGAATACTTTACCCACTGTCATTGTGGGTTTTCTGTTTGTTGGGTTTGATTTCTTCTTTTCAAGGGACATATGATCTAGCATCATTTTTATATCTCATAATTGCAGACATAGATTTAAGGTACAGCAAATCCTTAACTCAGAGTTGAGTCATGAGTGGTGCAACATCCCAGGAGAGTAACAAGCATTTCTCATCCTCTGATATACTGTTTCTCTGTCATTCTCCCCTTTTCCATGGAACAGGAACAATCTTCCCCAGCTCCTCCAAAGATTCAAACTCTGATCACTACTGGATAAGGAAGGATATTCCCATGAGTTTACTTAGTTCCTGCATCCTGCACTTCTCTCAAGCCTCTGCATGTAGTCAACACTGTACCCAAACCCTACTTAGGTCATGTTAGGCTCAGACAAGAACAATTTATTCCATTTGACATGTAGGCACAAGTCTACTTTAATGTACAGACCAGCACAAATTTTGGGAAAAGGTAGACTGGAGCTTTGGACAGGTTATTTTCCCAGATCCATTCAAAACTATTTTCAGAATTTTTTAAGTTATGTATCTACAAATTTCTTTTTCCAGGAGAATAAAACATCCAGCCTTTTGTCTCAGGAAAAAGACTACCATCTGCTGAGGTTGTGTAAGAAATGTGTATGTTTCTCTTTGATAGATAGCATGCCAGAAAAAGCCAACAGAAATAGTTAATGGCTTATCGGATTGGTGCATTACCCTTTGAGGAAGTGCTTTTCCTGGCTACTGCAGGAGGTGAGCTACCCACGTAGATAAATCGATGACATAATTGATTTGGCAAATCTCATTTTCCAGCCAGTCAACACTTTGTAGTGTTCTGTCCTAACTTCTGAGAAAATCTCTGGCTTTAAAATACTGGTTTCCACTGAAAAGCCACTGAGGTACCTGTTTTCAAAAAATACTGTCACTGTTTAAAAATTACCTTGACTGTCTTTCAGGAATATACTCTAAACTTGCATCTTAAAGAAGATAAACCATAAGCAGGTTTTGTCTTCAATTGCACACTTCTTCCATGTCGAAAGTACAACATATACTAATAGGCACAGAGGATGGCTGTGTTAAAATGGACTCTTATATTTTTCCTGTGTTTGTGGCCTGTTCTTGTAATTTGGAAACGTCTCAACCCCAGGTGTAAGCCTGAAGGCAAGATCCAATTGTTGACATCTGTTGCGGAACAGAGAGAGGGGTAATCTATAGGTTTTGAGAACTTCAGATAGAGAGGCATGCCTCTGAGGGAAGGGATGTGCTGCCAGCTCTCACTGGCACACGCAGAGAGATCCCTTCAGCATCATATGTTATCTGCATGCATATGAGCTAACACTTTGGGCCATGGTGTCTTGGAAAAGAAGATTGTGCCATAAAGTTGAGATGAACACAACATTTTTATTCCTGGTTTAAAACGGATGGACAAGAAAGCCGTGTACAGGATTTTTAGGATGAGAGGTCTGCCAAGTCTCTGAGGCAGGAATTCTAAACAACAAAAAGCTTACTTGCTGCAGAGCTTCTTGTGAAATGTAGCCAGATGGGTCGGGAGAGAACAGGAAGCATGCCTTCATATGGCTCACAACAGCAACCAAGAGCAAAGGGCAAAACCAACAGATGTTGAGGCTGAGGTCCCCAAAACAGCAGCCTTGGACAGGAACTCTGGTGCTCCTTGCTCAGCAAAGCTTTTGGATCCTGTTGCTAATAGAGTCCCAGGAAACAGTACATCACTTAGGAACAACAGCAGATGACTGTGAAACAGTTGGATTTCTCTGAGGCTGGGCAAAAAAATGTCAGTGGTGAATAGCCCAGAAAGGACAGGGGCACTCTGCCAAGATACTGACAAGTTGTAGGAAGAGGCAGGCTGATAATGAAAACAGCCAAGAAGCACCAACGTTCCTTTCTTTCAACAACTTATGTTTTCCAAATTGCCTTAATATGTTTCTCTCATCCTTCCCCACTTCACAAAACTGGAACTCTTCAGTTCCTTTTTCACTCAGGTGAGGAAGTCCTGTTCTTTAGCATGTTTAGGGGCCATGATATATTTTCTCCGCTCCTGTGGAAAGCAGGTGGTGGCATTCAGCGACTTTGTAGCAGGAGCACAGGGTGTTGGTCCTTGTCTTTTTTGCCTCCTGGCAGAAAGATCATAACACATGCAATCTGAAACTCTCATGAAAAATATATTGCCCAAAACCCCCCTCAAGTTAGTGTTTACCAAAATTCTGTGTGAAACTATCCAGCTCAATGTCTGTGTTCTGATGAGGTTCCATATGCAGGACAGAATTTTCTTTTTATTTAAGCCCTCAGGTTCCAGAGAATGCAAAATATGACTTTGTAAGATAAGTGTTGATCTTGCTAAAATTAAAAGTGTGGATTTATTAGTGAGATTAAACCAAAGTCATAAAATAGCAGAGACGCGTTCACAAGAATAAGATGAACACTAACAATCAATCAGTTGAGCTCCAAGCCATGTGCTGAGATCAAATGGCGGTATTCACTAAAGTTCTGTTCTATGCCAGGAAAAAAGTAGTGGCCCAATGTGTTGCATTTAAGAAATATATTTTTGTGTAGCACAGAATGACATCAAATTGCACCTGTCAGGAGATTGAGATTCTGATATAACTTAAATCATGATATCCAAATGGCCAAGTTCTGAGCTGTGAGGAACACCTGCCAACATAACTAATAGTGAGGACAAAAAGCCTTTGGTAGCAGGTCCCTTGAGAAGGAGATAATAATATATGTGCCTTGTTCAATAAGCTCTTAGCCTGAGGTATTTCCAGTATGCAAAGAAAAGAAAGCTTACTTTTAATTTTTTATGCTGTCCCCCTTTATCTTGATACTTTTGTTCCATTTTCCTCAAAGAGGTTCTCAATTAGTTTAACAGAAGTTTTCTCTTCTAAAACCAAATCTAGTTCTGTGTGTAAGCCTTTGATGGGAGCTTCCACATGAAGAGAGGAAGTGAGGGCTAATTATTATGGAAAGAAAAAGTGCAACAGAGGATATAACAAAACTGGCGGATATAACAGTTCCTACTGTGGAGGAGGTCAGACAGAATCTCTTGATTATCCTTAACCAAAGCAAAAGAAAGAAACACTCCATGAGTTAAAAAACAAGATACCATTATATATACACACACACACACACATATTTTTATAGAAGAAATCTCACTTTGTGTGATACATGGCAACAAAAATTTAATTGTACATTAAAGAAAGTTTGCTGTGGAAAACAATATGTAGAGTCTCAGGACAGTATATTCTAGATAGTTTTGTTTTCAAAATGGAAATCTTGTATGGATAAGGACCAAGAGGCAAAAGTAATTGTGAATTGAGACTTACAGGACTGCAGAGAGCAGCCAGATCCACAGCCCTTCTCTGTCTCCTTCATGCCCTCTACTCCAAATACTATCTATTACTGATGTGTTTCTTAGTGACAGAAAAAATATTGACTGCAATCACAGACACACATCAGCTCCAGCTGGACTAGCAGCTTTTCACTGGATGTTGCTAATGCTTCAAATCAGAGGAGCCATTTCTAAGGTTGAGCTAAACCTGCCACTTGTTTGGATGTAGTTAAAGATTTTGTGCTGCTGCCACATAGTTGAACAGATAAATGAACATCTATCATGTGAACAAAATGTACCAGTCTTCTCCACATGATGTCACAGCTTCTCGTCATGTGATGGAAAGAGCATGAGTGTTGAATCAGCACCTGCTTGCATACAAAAATATGGTAGAGGAAGTACCAGAGACAATCAAAACATGGAGGTTCTTCCATATCTGAGATAGACCCATGTTCAACCAAAAGATGAAGACATATAAGCAAGTTGCATTCTTCATCTTTTAAAGAGACTTGAATTTTCACATAAAGGAATGTTTTCTTATCATATTGAGGAGGATATACTGTGTCATAGGGAAGGAAGGTAACAGAGAAAAAGTTTACAAACTGGATTTTTTTTCTGTCCAAGAGAGGTTATAGAAGAGCTATTAAGAGGTTTTTAAAGAACAGGCCAAGAAAATCTTGAAGGAAATTATAAAAGATATCTTTTTGTGCAGTAAGAAAGCAGATAAAACATTTTGCAGGCTTTTTGTCTATGAATTCAACCCAGAAGGCCACCTCTGCATTAAAGTGTCCATCAGTTGGCTATAATTTATAATAAATATGTCGTGAAGTTTCCAGTTTTGGCTGTTCTCTGTGTTGATGATATGGGGATCAAGATGACTTTGAGATGTGCAGAACATGCTGTGCTTAACAAAAAATGTGATGTACATAAACCCCTCACCTGGCTGAGGCCCAGCAGAGAAAGTTCACTTGGTACAGCACTCACAGACAGACTTGCCAGCTCACTTCTAGACGTGTCTTTCTGGTTTTGGCAAGACCCTGTAAGTTCAGGTGTGTCTGCATCTGTCACTGTTGACCTATTGTACAGCATAAAAGCTATGCAAACAAATTATACTGCGTATCCTCGCTTGCCATGTTCCCTCAACAGCACTACTGTTTGTTGAATGTCAACTATCAGAAATCCTCTGGCTTCCTGCCACAGAGTATGGCCTTTTTTTTCTGAACACTGAGGACTTTTTTTTCTTGTTTACATAGATAAATTGATCAGCACAACATTGTTATGTTATTCTCTTTGGGTGGCAGGGATGGGGAAGAAAATACAGAGAAAGGGATTGGATGGGACCTTCCATTCCGAAACAGGATTGAGGAAGGGTCATAGAAATTCACTGTTATGCAATAATGGAAAAAAGATACTCTTATAGACCTCCTATTATAACTTTATTTGAAGATCTATATTGGAAAAAAAAAGTTATACTATTATACCTATAGGGTTGTTACAATATTGCTCTACTGCAACTGTGGCTATGAATAAACCTTTTAACATTCTTTTTGTTCATGGAGGTGTATTCACTGAAGAAAAAAAGCACCTCGCTCAAGGTAACATGCAGACTGGTGTCACAAGAGTAAAAAGATGGACTGATAGTTTTAACCCAGAAGTTTAATAATAAGTTACGGTTGATTCATATTATGTAGTTCCATGTGTGTAGCTACTTTTTACTCAATGTTGATTGGGATGGAGTATCTACAAAATCATTCTCTGTTGTCTTCTCTACAACAAAATAATCTGTGTCTACACAGTTATCAATATAGTATTTGAGTTTAAAATAGCAATAAATATTCCTATGACATTAAAAAATTATTTATATGCGTGATCCTTGCACTTCAGAGTTCATGCTAAAGTATTTCCATTCCATTAGGTGAAGTTGTTATACACAGTTCCCTTGCTTGTAATTGGTACATAGAATGCTAAACAGGCAGCCACAAATAGCAGGTATCTCTTAAAAAATTGTATTTTAACTGTGGATATACATACATGTGAGGAAACTCAAAGATGCAGGCAGATATCAGCAATTGCTATGTGCTCTGTGTGTGCAGATGCTGCTGCAATGGACTATATGGATAAGAAGATGAGGCTTTGTGCTTCTGTGCTCTGATGATTACTTCACAAAACAAGGAAAATTGGAGAAGTAATAATAATACCATTCAATTTTGATTTTATGGAGAAGAAGGTTATGAATGTTGCTGAAATAAATCTTGTTCTGCAATTTTAGCAGCCATCTTCATCTACATGCCCAAGACATCTGCAATAGAAACATAAAGATCCTTGGATCATAATGCCCAATGATATATTGCAATTTCTATTATGTAGTCATATCTGCCTGACCATAATAAGCTCTATTTAAGACCAAAAAGCATAGACCCTTGCTCAATATTTCTGTTAGAATATCGCTACAAAATCTTATTCTACTGTTGCAAAATATCATAAATTGTAGGCTAAACTGAGCCACATCTAGGTTTTGCTCATTTGTTCTTATGTCAGCATTACCCTTTACCACACAATGTTATTTTACCCATTTTAGGCAATAGCTTTTTTCCTTGAAATTCCTTCTCTTCTGTTTATTCCCCAATGTATTTTTAGGAAACAATAATTTCTTCACTCAGTCTTGGTTTTGCTGGTTTTCTCTGCTAGGCTGAAGAACTTTGTTTTCTATTTTTCACTCATGCAAAATATGTTATATATCATACATGATATTTTAATGCACCATTTCTCATCCCTTTAGAAGTAACTTTATTGAGTTTTTGTGACTACATGCAGAATTTCAGACTAAGCCTTACAAGTATTAATAGCATTAATACTCTAATATCTGACCACAGTTTTTGTCAGCAGGCAGGGGGCAAGGGGCTGTGATCTGAGCCTTTTTACTGTGAGAATGTCCCAGACTGCTACAGTTGATGGCTTTGATGCCAATCAACAACAAAAAGATATTGCAGTCATTCAAATAGCATTTGATATTGTAGCTTAAAAGAATTTCTATGCATAACAGTGAAAATTAATATTTATTACCCTGTTTTCCTTTTCAGGTACTTGTACACAAATGAATTTTCTGAGTAAGCAGTGCATGATTTATCAGACATCATTCACCACCTCCAAAGAGGAATTTTGCTCTGTTTTTACCCTTACCTAACCTCCTCTCTGTGGTGAAGGAATTCCACCCTCTCTCATCTGTCTAACAAGTACACATTTACTGTATTTGCTTTTCCTTTGCCTTACTTTTCAGAAAGCTGCATAAAAGTGAGACCCAAAGAAGAGGAGATGAGAGAACTGACAGGTGGGTGATGTGCCCAGTAGCAGGGATAAGCAACAAAGGAAGAGAACATGGGTAAAAAACTTGATGAAAACAAGAAGTCCTTTTTTTCCTCCTTTCTCCCAAAGAAACAAGATATACTCTCCTTGGACTTTTGTAATGCCGTCTTCTCTGAGGGTCCAAACTGTACTAACTCTTCAATAGAGTTGATGTAAATATCCTGAAATGACAAAACATCAATATGAAATAGCAACAGTAGTCACTGTAATCACTACTAGTGTCAGTTAATTAGGGTTTTTTAATTAGTATATTAGAGTTATAGTACATTGATGATTATTTTTTCCTTTGTTTGCAACATGGTCTGTGGCTGTTGTTAACAGCCTGTATTTTCTGTCTCCTTTTCTCCTTGTACACAGTATCTTCTCTCATGCATTAAATTCTCCTGCACCACTGCACTTAAAACAGCCTTTTGGCAAGTGATCCATCCCAGGTGATTCATCTGACTTTTCCATTAGTGCAGTTTCTCCCTGTTCTTGCCCATTGAATGTAGTGCAAACTGGCCACACAGTATAAGTTCTTTGCAGCAGGCATCCTAAACTTGTCTGAGTTTGAGAGACATCGTTCTTAGAGTCTTGTAAACTTAGCTGCCCTTATGCTACACAGGGGAAAAAATTATTTTCCTATCCCTTTTTTTTACTATGTTAGGAGTGACTATAAATCTATTTAAGAGAAAAAGAACTCTGTACAATGTGGTTTTTTTTGTACTAAGTGAATCTCTCAGATTCATGCCAGCCAGATCAGTATTTGCTCCTTCCCTGTGATTGTCACTACTCCAGGATTGCCAAAAGACCAAATTTCTCTTGGGAATACCAATTTAACATTTAGCTTTCTCCTTTTCTGCCCTTCCCCTCCAGGTATCCTTTTGCCATAACAATCAAGTAAGAGGAATAATTTACTCTACAAAAGAATGGAGGGAAACATTTTCAGACATGACACTACACTGTGGTGTTTTCAGTAGGAAAGGATACTTAATAAGAATTGCTGGTTACACACAGGGCCTGGAGAAAAGCAGAGTTGTGAACAATACTTGCATCTCTAATTGGTCCTTGAGAGGCTTTTGCCAAAATGCCTAGTAGTTGTAAGTTTCTTTTCTTGATATTGCACATTATCATGTAATGGATTTTATTTTGAATAGTATATGTATATGTTTTTTTTTTCAGTAGATTAGTAGTGTTTCTCTAATTCAGAACTCTTTTATTTCTTTCATATTCCAGTCATCTTCTCAAATTTATGCTGTCATGGAGGATTGAGCATTCTGAGCTACTCCTAGACCCCTAAATGTAAAGCAAATACATCCTACCACACCTGGTATAATTTTCTGATTGCAGATATAGCTATTAAGCATATATCTATCAAGAAGCTTGCCAAAGGTCATACAGATAGTCTGCAGTAGTGTCAGGTCTCTTGAGTCCTGATCCAGTCATTTTAACAGAAGAAACATGTTTCCTCCTAGCATTTCTAGCACAGCCTGTTATTGTCAGGAAGAAGAAGAATGGATAAATGTTACCTGTGGATGCCAAAGAATTAACTTTTCTTTTAATTTGACAAAATAATTTAGCACTGACTCTTAAAGATCATTAGCGAAATACATGAAGTGACATTGTTGCCTAACCTAGGTACAGAAGAATTATTTTTATACCTGTGAAATAACATTAAAATTAATGTAAAATATAATTATTTGACATGGAAGGATAGTCAAGTTTTCCAAAATAAGTTCAATTTTATCTGGCACTGAGATTGAAAAGTTTAAATACAGGAGGATTTATTTTAGAAAAAAGAGAAGGGAGTATAGCTCAATAGTACAGTACCTTTAGCAAATTGAACTATGTAGTTGCTCCTGGCGACTTCAATAAATGCATACTAAATCATTCTTGAATATACAATACCAAGGTTTTTCACTTAACACTCTGATTTTCCTGTAGTTCTAGTTCTCAAATGATGTAAAATATAATGTTTGCTTTTTAAGGATGACATCTAAATGAAAGTCCCTAGACAGCTTGAAGAGGTATAGGCTAACCATCTAATTCTGGGTTGGGTCTTTTTTGTTAGTTAATTTGTTTGTTTTCTATTACTGTTGTTTATTTATAATTCTGCTTCGAACTAGATCTCATGCTTTTCTTTGTCTGGTTACATGAGTGGTTAAAGAGTGTGTTATTGGAACTAACTCTGCTGAATAAAAGCTATTCTGATGAAAGTCACAAAGCATTTCTGCTTACATGATTACTCTTCAATTTTCAATGAAGAGAGAAGTGAGACATTTGAGACAGGGAACCCTGTGTACCCTAACTTCACTGTAGCTGAAAGAAACATAATGAAATCTAAGACTTGTGCCTAGAAAGAACTTACATGCTTCCTTTTCAATGACCATACTTCCTTAACTGTAGATAAGGATTTGCCAAGTTTTGCCCTTTTTCATCAACTTGACCTGTGTATTTCACAGGTTCTGTGAAATACATAAAAGTCAGAAAAGCCAGTATATTTAGGTCATTAGGGCTGCAGCCAGAACTCAGTGGGGCAGAGGAAGGGCAAACAAGAGAGAGCAGAGTTTTTACCTGCATTTTATAAGGTAACAATTCTTTAGAACTTAAATGGACAGTAGGTATCAGGCAGTAGAGATGTGCCTAATTAGAAAAGTCATTGCAAGCCTCAGTGGCTGGAAACTGAAGGTAGATTAATTCAAATATGAAAAGGGCCCATTTGTCTGGGTCTGAAAGTAATTAACCACTAGAATGACTTACTTTATAACAGGGAACTTATGGTAGGTTCTTTATTATTAGAAGGTTTTGCATCAAGACTGTTTCTTTTTCAAAAGATGAACTCTCCAATAGTACGAGAGGTTTCTGTTTTAGTTCAGAAACTGTAAAGTGGAATGATATGGTCTTCTCACACAGACAGCAAAATGAAATAATCTTCCTCTAAAGCTATAAATCTATTAAATTTTATTAAATCTATTAAATTAAATTGGTTCAATGTGGAAGAATTTCCTTATGGCACATGTTGGAAACTACGGTGTGGAGGGAAGATATTTGTTAAGGCTATAAAGTTCAGGTATGGCATATGGCATTTCTGTGTGGTAAAAGCAGTCTACTTGTACCAGCAGAAAGCATCCCTCAAAGCCATTCAATTTCTGCAAAGGAGGTCATCCAGATGTACTGCATCTGCATAACTGTGACCACTGTTCATCCAGCACACCAGGGTTGTTCTGGACTTAGGCAGAATGCTGGCTGGGGAGCATACTTTATAGTTTGAAAATCTACCTTATAAAGCTTTCATTGTACAAATACTTGGAGAATTCAGACCTCTCCATATAAAATAAACTTTAAAAATCCTTATCATTAAGTAGAGTCTAAAAATGGTTTTAATGCCGCAAAATCAAAAAGAGGTGAAGCCTGGTTTTGTGAAGATCTTTGGATATTGGCTTGTTTGCAGGGACAAATAAGGCAGCTTGCCTGGAGCTGAGGTATTAATCCACCTCAGTGAAAACTAAAGATATACACTAAGGGTATTTAAATGTGTCATCTTCTGATCTGCATCTGGAAATGCTGCATTATAATCTAGGAGCAAAAGATGGTCTACATCACTTCAAATGTTTAGTGGTTAGTTAGAGCTGTGTCATGTGAGGAATCCAAGAGCTAATGTATATAATTTTACAGTTAAACATGGAGTCCCAGACAAATTAGTCAAACAGTAAATCTTTTTCTTCAGCACCACCTGCAAATTTGCATAGGGAATTTTATTTCTGCTTACAAATAGGATCAGTAGAAGGGACATCTTGGTCATGGTGAGAAATATTCAGATTATATTTTTGTCATATTTCTGATTAAAATTTGCTACATTATAGAGTTGCAAAGATACTACCAAGTAAATGCTCCAGAAAAAATAGCTGGCTGAGAATGTGTAACAGAGATCTCCCCTAGCAGTCTTGTAGATTTGACATTTCACTTTTGGACACTTTTACAGCACTGTGTCTACCACTGTCTTTCAAACCAACTGGGTACCATTTTCTGAAAATATTTCTGTATGTAACTAGTAATGTGTCATATCAATATATTTTGATTTATTGTTTAAGTATGCATACTTTTCTTAAAATATATTTCTCATATAGTCTGAAAATAATAAATATTAATAAAAGAAATTGAATATTTAGTTGATGTAACGTAAATATTGTTAAAATTGTGAGTTTTAGTCATTGTAGAAAAGGGTAACTTGGACAGAACTAAAATGACTGAGTTTGACTTTGTCTTCATAGAGAATAAAATTAATGTCAATTACGGTTCCGAGGTCAACAACACGCAGAAGACATGGGCAAATATATTTTTCTATCATCCTTCAATTTAAGCCTATTCTTTTGGAAAATCATTTAAAAGCTGGGCTGATTAATGGCTTCTAACTGCACTGAGTTCATGCAAAACATTCTGATCCAGTCACCTTATTTAAGAACTAGACTGATGCTCAGTTTCTTTCAGAAGTTTAAGCATTGCAGTGCATATCCCTTAAGTGCCTGCTTTTGGATGATTTTAGCATTGGTCTTGAGGGCTTAGGGTACATGAGCTGTGAGATTCAGTTTGTGCTAAGGGACAATAAATCATAAAACTTTCCTAAGGAATTATAACAGAGGCATGGTGCTGCCATACAGTCTACTGATCTGTGATAATAAACAAGGGAAATACAAGAATATATGAATATATGTTAGCCACTGTAAATAGACTGGTTAATTGTTAATGATGACTAGGAATAGATGATTACCTAAGGTGGTTAAGGTCATATTCTTAGAAATAAAATCTTTTAAATGTGTTTTTTAGCTTAGAAATGACCCAATATTTTCCGTCTTGATTAGATTGTGAATGAACCTAAATTTGAAGGATTTGTGTATTTTAGATTAAGTAGGGAGAATGACAAGTTTGAGCAGGTATTCCCAAAGTCCAACACACAGGTGAGTCTTAACAATGGCTTAATTAACTAAATGAATTCTTGATTTGGCCTTCTGTCCCCGAGTGTCCCTTGCATTATTCATTAGCTGCCTATAACAGTAAATTTTGTTACTTGTTAGGGATTTTGATGCTCCTTTTGTGTTCAGTAATTTGGCAGAAAGTATGATCTGAAGGTTTCACTGGCTAGAAAGAGAAAAAGGCTAAATGGAGCCCAGTAAGTCTTATTTTATGTTCAAAAAATATATGTGAGCTCTCATTTTTAGATACACAGTAGAAACAAAACAGCGGGATATACCTTCTCTCACATATCTCCAAGGCACTTTCACAGTGAGAAGTTTACCTGCAAAGCTTTTTCTCCATTTCAGTTTCACATAGCAGGTTCTTCTCTCACTCCAGATTGAATTCACTGTCTTTTCTGAAGATTCCTGGACTGTTCCTAGTACACACAAACTCTGAAAACTCCGCCAAGAAAATAGGAAATAAAGCCTCTTCAATCAGCATGGTTTCTGACCAGGCATGTATATACAGCCCATATTTTGGAAAATAGCTTCAGTTTTTAAGGCTCAGAAAAATAATGTGTTCTGAGTGAATGCAGCCAGCAGTTTCAGGGATAAGGCACCTGGAACAGGACAACCCTGGCTGTGTGTATATACTAGGAAATGAGATTCTGGAAAACAGTGCCACAGAAGGGGACCTGGGGGTCCTTGTCCATGACAAGTTGAATGCAAAGGAGCAGTGCCCTGGCAGCCAGGTGGGCCAGCCCTACCCCGGGGGCATCAGGCCCAGCATGGCCAGCTGGGCAAGGGAGGGGATTGTCCTGCTCTGCTCTGCACTGGGGCAGCCTCACCTCGAGTGCTGGGGGCAGTTTTGGGCACTGCAATATAAAAAAGACATTAAACTATTAGAGAGGAGGGCAACAAAAGAGGACAACAAAGATGGTGAAGGGCCTTGAGGGGAGGCTGTATGAGGGGCTGAGGTCACTTGGTCTGTTCAGCCGGGAGGAGACTGAGGGGAGACCTCACTGCAGTTACAGCTTCCTCATAAGAGGATGAGGAGGGGCAGACACTGATCCCTTCTCTGTGGTGACCAGGGAGAGGAGCTGAGGGAATGGCCTGAAGCTGTGCCAAGGGAGGTGTAGGTTGGAAATTAGAAAAATGTTCTTCACCCAGAGGGTGTCTGGGCACTGGAACAGCTCCCCAGGGAAGTGGTCACAGCACCAAGCCTGACAGAATTCAAGTGTTTGGACAACATTCTTTCTGTGGTGTGACTCTTGGGGCTGTCCTTTGCAATGTCAGGAGTTAGACTTGATAATCCTGCTAGGACCCTCCCATCTCAGCATACTTTATGATTCTAAGACCCCCATTTCAGCTTGACCCATATTTTCAACAGAATCCAGTAATGTGACTGTCATTATAGGCCATCTAAACCAGGAAGGAAAACAAATGATTTTAGAATTTTACAGAATACATATGGTACATGTATGTACCAGCTGTATTCTGTAAAATTCTATGGTATACATAAAACTTTCATAACAATGCTTTTTTTTTCTTACAGAAAATATTCACATTTGCAACAAAATTTGATTTGATGAACACTGAAATTTCTCTGCAAACTTTTGCCTTTTTGATTGATTTTTTTCCTCTCTTTTTACTCTGGAAGCTCTTAGTGTTTCTGTTTGGAAATCTCAGTCAGAGATTGTTGCTGTTGTACAACTGGAGAATTGTTTTGCTGCTGCAGACATTCTATTCTCAGCTGTTACAATTAAATCCCTAATTTCATATCCCCCTGCTATTTCCTTCTGTAATCATTAGGAATGTGGCTTAATTTTTGCACCTAAATGTATTCTACATACCATGCATTTTATTTACATCTGTACCACATAAATCACCTCTGAAGCTTTTTCCAGGTCAGGATTCTGATTTATTTCCAGGATTGTGAAACACTTAAACATTTCCACATAAACTTACATCCTTTTAATGGTGATTGCTCTCAACTTTTCTCTGACTAAAGAACATGAGTTTTCAATTTTGGATTGCAGTGTTTCTGCAAAATCCTTTGTTCCTCTTCAACAACTCTATAGAAGAGGTTTCCTGGGGTTCCTGTTGCACACTGACACATGAGGTGTGCCAGGATGACATTTTGTACTCTCTCATTGGTTGCTTTTCCATAAGCTGTCAAAAGAAATGCGATATGCTGATTCCAATGCCTTTGATACTGTTCTAAAATGATGGCCAGCTGAGCCCTTCAAATCTAATTGAATTTTGCATCCATCTCATTTTACCATTGGTGCTCAGGGCAGGAGCAAATTATCTGGTTCCCCAGAATCTTCCAGGGCAGCTGAAATATTTTGGGTTAGAATTTTGGCTTTCACTGATACACAGTCCCTAGGGATTTAAAAAATCCATTCATTCATTAGCAGAGCTGGATAGAAAACACTAGGTGATTTTGGTGAGAAAGCTAAATCATTAAAATTTGCTTTTTTTCCCAAATGGGAATGAATAAAAATAAAATAAAAACTGATGAGTGAGAAAGATTGATGGGATTTCAGGATCTATGTCTTTCAAGAAGTGAGAGAGCCAGAAAGGAAATTTTTGGCTTTCTAGATGCCTTTATGGAAGGTGTTTGTTAACTGACAGAATTAGCAGTGACTGAAGCTTGACAGCACAGCTGCAAAAAGACAGGTCCCTGCCCAAACTGCTCTCCATATCCTAGGTCTGGGAGCCATTCAACCTTTCTAAACCCAGGAGAATAAAGACATGACTGCACTGTGCAGTAAAGTACAGAACCTTGGTTGCCAGCCAGCCTCATCACAGGTTTTCCATGTGACATCAGTGTAGGGCCATGCCCACAGCACCAAGGTCAGCTGTGCCAGGGTCCCCCAGTGCACACAGACAAACCATGTGCCATCATCATCCCACCATAAGGAGTCATTCCTCACTGTGGGCATGACCAAACTTTCAAGGTACCAAGGGCTCCGAAAGTTTCTGTCAAGTTCACTGACAAGAATTGGAAGTTAAAACAATACTGTTGATGCTAAAAGACATTGCTTCCTGTGGATGCACGTTTAATGATATGCTTTTGGATGGATAACTCATATTTAAGACCTTGAGTTATAAAAGAATAATGATTTTCTGAAATCACTGACCAATTAGGGGGCAAGCAAAAGCAGAATGATAAAACTGTTTACAAGGTTAGATAAAAACCAGCATTTAAAATTCTATTCATTGCTAGTGCCACATATGATTTTGAACTTACGTGTAAAGCTGTGTAATTAGATTTGTTAGCGAGATGGGAGAATTTATGATGTATTCAAAAGAAACTTGTTTTTTTTACATTGGCTTTTGGAAATTGGGAAAAAATGGCAAATATCGTATTTTGTAATAGAATAGAGGATGCTTTCTTGGTGTTTAGGAAACAAACTCAGGAGCTAGAATATGCCTAGTTATAGCTCTGGCATCAATTTTTGCTGCATTTATCCAATTACAGCAATATTTTAAAGTCTAAATGTTTAAATATAGCTCATGTTAAGCAGAGAGTTCAATGAGGACTAAATTCCCTCAGCTTCTTTGGGAATCAAGTGCACTGATTTAGGAGGATGAATGTGAATGCTTAGCTTGATAAAATTAGGCATAGTGATTGGACTGTGCTGGCCTAATCAGCACTGTATTTCATTTTACATACCTGTGAAACAGGACTACTAATATGAATGAAGATTATTCAGTACTGAGTAAGACACTCAGACCGGCTGTACGTATTATACAAATGCAAAGCATTATTATCATCTATAATCTGAAATTTTGTTGTTGGACAGACTCCTTACATACACTTTTGCTGCAAGAATGCAGTCTCATCCTGTGAGAGGCCTTTTTCTTACTGTAAAATTGTCATTTTTTAAAATATATTACTCAAATATACTAGTGGTAGCCAATACTCATTTGATACAGAGGGAAATGTCAAGTATATTATTCAATAGCTATTCACCCTGTTCCAGAGACAATAATTAGTGGTATAATCAGGTAGAAAATTGCTGCAATGAAGAATTCACTAATAGAGTATGATTAGCTCCCTCAGAAAGTTACTGTACTTTTTTAGAATCACAATATCCCTGTTACTAGCTGCCAAAGAGTGTTTTTGCCAGTGTATTGTCAATGACTACTCTCAAAAGTACCCTTCAGTGGATAGCAAAAAACTGAAAAAGCAATTCTCTCATTGAGTAATGATTGCTCTGGATAGACCCTGTAGCACAGTATAATACAAACACAGAACTATATGATTTATTTATAGACCCTTTGTTATTATGACTCACCAGCTATTCCAGTGGTTTGTAGGCTACTTGACATGCTTTTTTTTTTAATTGAAAGTTACTGCAAGAAAGAGTAAAGGCCATCCTCTTTTACAAATCCTATGAGATTTTTAGAAACTTGAAATTTAGAAAAGGTTTGCTTTTAGATCCCTTAATGATGTTTCTTCTCTCAAGACAGATATCTTAAAGAGAAAAGTGTGGAACAAAAGGTTGTTATGCAGGTCCCATTGAGACATGCTAAAGGTTTGAAAGGACAGGCTCAGTAATCTTTATTCTTGGTTGCTCAGGGAAAGGACATTTCCCAATGGCATGAAGGAGCCACAGGGATTATCTGTAGCATAAAAAACCCAAGATCTCTGTCACATTACAGGTACAGTATGTGACAACATTCATCAGACTCATCGAGGAGCTGATAGGAATCAGGCTTTCTCAGTTAGCAACGAGCAAACAGCAAATTAAATTCTAGCTGCTCTATCTCCTGTGGTGTGTCGGTACATTTAAAAAATAAGAACTTAGATGTCCCCATATTCCATTTTATTCTCTGCATTACTCAGTGTAAAGACAGACTTGTTGCACTGGCTCTGTACTGTGTGACATAAATATACATTGTGATGTACCAATCTAGCTCTGACAAACCGTACAGGAAAAAAAGAGCATTGCTAAAAATAGGAAAGAAACTATGAATGATGACGGACTTGTAGGAAGTCAGATAACCTTGAAATTAAATGTAATTTTTGTTCAATTTTTAATGACTTGGAGGTTCTTCTTTCAATCTAGCCTTGTAAATTCAGATTCACTAAGAAGCTGAACTAAATTCCCAGTTTTTTATGTACCTTACTTCTGTTTGAAATTCTAGTCAGGGTGCCTTCAGGTAAAGATTCATCTCTCCTAACCTCTGACACAACATAGAGATACGTAAATTAAGACCTAAACTGCCTCATGTTTCTGATTACAAAAACTCAAAACCCAGTGATAACTCCAGAACCATTACCAGATTCATGCAGAATCATTCCAGAGTTGAGGAAGTGCCAGGAGATGAGGCTCCAAACCTGAGGACACCAGTACCTCTGAACTGAATGGGCTCCAAGGCTGTGTTGGGTAAGTTATGTATACAAGATGTAATATACTGGATTTATGGGCAAAAAAAAGAGATTCTGCATATTTTTTCTTTTAAAAGAGTGAGCACTCTACCACTGCAAAAAGTGCTGCAAGATTTGACCAGCTGAACAATTAACAATGCAAGAAATGGTAGGTTATTGACTTGGGATTTTATTTAGAAGTTAAGCTCAATAAGTGGTTTGAATGTATGAATTGTTCTGTAAGAGGAACCACTTATGAGCAGAGTGCTTCCTGGAAGGCTGACTTAAGCAAAAATATTTTTTTTTACTGTCCTGAAAACTAAGGCTAGATTGTTTTTTCTGAAATTGACATTAAAAAAAACCTAAATAAATTTTGATTTTAAATGTCTCAAAATTTGATTAGTAATTATTTAACACTGCAAATGTGTTCAGTTAACTCTTCTTCCTCAAGTGAATTTGGATTAACTACAAAAATTCCTTTTGTTATGCATTTTGAAAACATATTTGGTAATCAGAGTATCATAGAAAGAATGATTTTGTTCGTGATCCTGAGAAAAATTTAAAATGTCAAAAATATCTACTTTTCAACTCTTGACTGAGGAATGGCTTTTCCACTTCATTTTTTACAGAGTAGTTTCTCATTTTTCAAGCATCTTAACATATCAAAACATTGCAAAGTTAGGAAGGACTCAGAATCACACAGGACCAGGCATCTCACAGAACATCACCACAGCAACATTCTGCAAACACAAAATGAGAGCCCTTTTCCTCCAGCACACAGAGACCTGCTACCACATCTCCTTCCACAATCAAGTAGAGAGCGTGCTTTTCATCAGAAGCAAATGTCTATATGAACAAAGCAATTTGAAAATTTTTTCATTTCTTTTCTTTCAAGATTTTCTTTACAATGCTGAAGCTTTAAAAATTGCCCCAATCTAATGTAAGATCTGTAAGAGTTTATTCTAGCTTCTGTTAATCTTCTCTGGGATTTGCTGTGCATTTTGCATTTTTCTTCTGGTCCTGTTGCTAACTGCTTTCTGTTTCTGGCAGGAACCCATCTTTTTTTTTGAGTAATTATACTATCTCTTTATGTGTATGATGATCAGCTTTAATACATTTACCATCAGTTTCTTTTCCTTACCCCATGAATCCATAACAATCCTCTCTGTGCTGCCTGATAAAATAAAGACTTAATGTAAAAAGCTCCATCATGGATATAAGGTAAAAGGATTGTTTGCTGTAGGAGCAAAGCAGACAGTCTCAGTATAGCAGTGGCACTGGAAAAAAAATTTGCAAGCTGTAAATTTTAATGAGGAGCATGTTTTATGGAAAGAAAAGTCTTTACTTTTTATTTGTAGATGTTAGCTTCATAGAGCCTTCATTCTGCAATGTAAAACTGACTAAAAGGACCCCTTCTGCAATGAGAAATCAAAATCCATTCTCTTTTAAGAAGTTTTCTTTTATGTATAGACCACCAAGAAAGAAATTTCCAAACTGTTCCTGCCGAGGTTTGAATTGAAATCTCTCCTCACATTTCCTGAACTGCAGGTGAGATATCAGCCTCTCACTCTGTCAGCCTTAGAGATCAGCATGGAACTGGCTTAAGGTGGCTTGATATAGATTTGCTATTTGCAAATTAAAATCCTTCATCTCTGATAAAAATCCAAAATAGAATACAGTTCTTTATCAACTGTGGCCCTAAAGTTTTTAATGGCCTTTACCTCAGAGGTTCTTTCAAGAGTTGTCTTTTCAGACCTATTATATAGCCCTAATTATTTTAGATGTTACAGCATATATGTGAAACTATTGGGGTAGCTCATGCAAACTCAGGATTTTAGGACTAAGAACATTTGTGGCCAGATATGTAAGACCTATGAGGCTTTTTTCCCCCAAAGAAAATAGTTTAGAAGGAATAACGTGAGGAATGAGCAGCGAATAAACATATTTTTCCACTATCAGAGAGAGGGGCTAGATCATGGACTATCTTAAAGCATTTTACATTATTGGCAGTTCAACTACATTTATCTGCCCCTGACCTATGCACTTATTTCAGTCTGCAGAAGTCAAGGCCTTTCCTGAAATGTAAAACAATTAGAGGAAACACCTGTCCCAGAAGGCAATTTTGCAAATAGCATTTCTTCAAAATTTTTATTTCCTGTTTTTCAAACTTAATTCCTTTATTCATTTTATTATTTTTATTCAGGATTTAGAGGTTTTCTATTTACTATTGCAGCACATGAATTTGCTATGTTGTATCCTCATGATCGACAAGTTGTTAAGTAGAATTTTTGTTGTCTGTTACCATGAAAAGCTAATCTCCTTGGGGTGCCTTTCTTGAACTCCTGCTTTCCTAGCTAATGTCTGGAGGTCAGTATCATTCATCTGTAGGCTTTGCACTTTAAAAAATGACAGTGTGTGATAAGACAGAGGCTGCTCTCTGATTGTTTCCAGTGGGTGATTCTTTCTGACAGGGCTTTCCCCTGACAGTGAAATTCTGCTAGAACATTTCAGATCAAAATGACTTCTAATACTTTGAAATTTTCTAGAACTTAAACAAGGTATGAACATTGGGAATGAGGTTCTGCTGTTATCATAGTGAAGAGTACCTTAGAGGACAAAAACATTGATGCTACAGCATGATTGTACTAAGAACAAGATATTGGCCCTTCACAAGGCAGTTGAACTGGAATTCAAACAAGCTAAAGCAGGGATATGAGAGAAAATCAAGTTCCATAATCAGGAAAAAAAAAAAAAAAAAGGGACTTTAAGTAGACCAGATCCTTTCCAAAACTGGGATAAAACTACAAGGCTCAGTGAACTCTACTTTGACCTGTGACAGAGCTTGAAAGTTCTTGTATATTTAAAAACATACATCAGTGAGCATGTCCTGTCCAATTCAAACTGGTGAAGCTTGATTTCCCAATTTTTTACCCGAAGGAGACGAAGCTGCTTTATAGCTTGTGTTAAACAGAGCAGATGTAGAGAGGACCTTCTGGGGCTTCCAGTTGAAACTGAAATGGCCTACTTTGCAGGCTTGTGTTTCTGTAATTCTGAAGGAGTAAATCTCATTCAGTCTCTGTGACATACCATATGTTACAGAGGATGTGTGCTGGGGCATTGCTCTTCTAGCTACCTGTAAGTCAGAGAGTTTCATTAGGCAGGTGAACCAAGAGTGAGAGATTTCTGTTGCCCACAGATTGGAGAAAATGGGACGATGAGAGGAATTGGTGAAGGTTGGAGGCATCTGCTGCTCTTCCTTACATTTGCTTGGGGGCATTTGTGTGAAAAAGGAGGTGTACCAAAAATGGCATGATGCTCCATGTATTTAGAGTTTTTGCTCTAAAAAGGAAAAAAAGAGGCTGCTTAAGGAGCTGACAGAAAGAATTTAAGTCTGTGCATGATGCATGCTGTAGATAAGAGAACTGAGAGACAGTGAGATTGTTAGCAAAACTGTGTACATGGAAAAAGAAGCCACGGGCAGGAGAGAAGCTAGCAGAGCATTGACATTGTGGGAACAGTCGCAGGCTAACCACAGGCTGCTCTGAAGAAGGGTGGCAGAGCACTGGGAACAGCCCTTTGAGCAACCCATCTGCTCTTAGAGCAAGGAAGATCGGGGACTACATTTTGGGGGGCTAAGGTCAGGATTGTACCAGGAAGGATTCAGTCAGTCTGTGCTCCTGTAAAAGGCAATATGTCTGCCACACTCTAAGGTCTGTTCTTGGACATCTCTGTGAAGCACAGACTAACTGCACCTGTTAGCTTGTCACAGCTGAAATGCATTGCCACCATGTTCCTCATGTGCTGTGGATCTGCTATTGATTTTTGTGAATGTTTTCCCACTTTAGAACCTTTTGAAAATTATTATGGAAGTGCAGATTATATTTTATGGTAACATGCAAAGGCCTCTGTCCACATTTCTACCTTCTGTCTCATTCTTTTCACATTGCTATTACTGAAACAGCGTGGGAGAAAATCCAATACTGCACAGTCTTTGGTTTTTTGCCAAAGTGGTTAAGCAGCAAAATCAGGCACCACTGTTAGTGATGGCAGTCTGTAAAACAGGAATAATTTTCTATTGAATACCTGATTGAATTACTCATGAATTGCTACTCTGCTGAGAAAATTATATTGGTGGTTGGCAGGTGGTCACCATTTTTATTTGCTAGAGTGTATTATCTGAATTTGCCTGTCAGGTGACTGCCTGGTTAGCTCCTTCCCAGTATAAATAACTATGTATTTCAAAATGTGACAAATAATAGTAATAAAGTTTATAGGAGAAAAAATCATTTTTGCTGCTACAAGGAACAGCACTTAACCAAGACATTTACTTACTGCTTACAAAAAAACTGGGCTGAGCAGATGATAATATATTCCAGTGGTTTCAAAAAATAAAAAGGATGAATATTCACTGTTTTGTCCCCTCTCCTTCTTCTTGTAGCTACAGTTTAGAATAGCTTTGCTTTGAATTGGTATTTTATTTTGTTATGCTTATGGAGTTTGATGATTTGAACAGCCCTTGCAGTGATATCGTTTTGCTCAGTGAGCCAGACATTGCGAAATTGTGCATTTTAATGTAATTGAGATAATTTTGCCTGATAGCTGGTGGAAAATTATATAAAAATTTGTATGCATTGGCCAACTCGCTTAATGTGATATGTCACTTTTTCAGATGATCGGCATTTTTTTCCTGGTACTCCAGTGCTGTGCAGCAAATCAATGTTTTTCATACCTTGTCTCTAATGTTAAAATAATGAACAACATAACACTTCCCAAGGAAGAAATACATTGCCCAATTTACCTTTGGCAAGTGAGAATGTAGCCATTAGGAACAGTGTTTTCCCAGTTGCTTTTTGGAGGGAAGGGCCAGTGTACTATTAATAGATACATGGGTTTCATTCAGACCACAGAAAACTTATGTCATGTAACACTTGACTGTGAGCCTCTCTCTGTTCCACTGTGAAGCAGTGGGGCAGATTCCTCTCATTCCACAGCTGCTGCCCAAAGTGGTGCATTACATCCGCTGGACTGAAAGAGTTAAGTAGACTGTTTGTGGGAATACCATACCCATGACAGAATCTTCTCAAAATAGGTAGGATGTCTTCCACAATGATCCTCTTTGTCCTGACAGTTATAGGGAGCTTTTGACAACAAGTATGACATCTCTTTTCATGTGCACCAACACAAAAGTGTAAAGTTCAGTGACTGGAAGGACTGAGCTAACACCATGTCTTGGTAATCTTTTGTCAGGAGCAGGAAATACAAGGCACTTCCTTGCAGAGGTTCAGTGACTTAGATCGTTGGTTCAAATGCAGCTCACATCTGAACCATTGATGAAGTTTGTGCCAGTGGTGTGTCTGCTCTGCCTGTAAAGAGAAGAGTGTCAGCCTCCAGCAGTGTCTGTCCAGCAGGCTGCTCAGGCAGGCTGTGAGACCTGTGGCTGCAGGGGGCCCTTGGGTCTCCGAGTTCCTGCAATGTAAGTCTTGCATAAGCATGAGACTCCTCCGGGGGGAGGCTCAAATGAGGAAGGAGGTATGCACGTCCACTAAAAGCAGCAAAGAGGCTCCCAGAGTGATAAATACCTGCTAAGCTGTTGCTGAGCACTGCTGGGATATTTCAGGTAGAGCATTTTATTTTTTTCAGCAATGTAGGGTATCACATCAGATCAGACTGGCAGTGCAAAGCACATGCCATGAGATGTGTTTCCAGCATAATATGAACTATTTTTATACTGGTATGTATGAAATATATGGTGGATCCTTGAACTCCTGCCTGTGGGGTTTTAGAGAAAGACTAGGGAGCTCTCACTTTAGACATCAGCTGGCCAGAAGAGGCCTAAACAGAAAACTTTAACAAACCAGTGGCCACTACTGTTTAGACTCCTTCACTCTCAGAGCAGGTACTAATGACCACAGAAAGAAAGGCCCAACAGGGAAACAACCGAAAACAATTTCTCTCAAAGTGCTTTCTTTTCTTTTTTTCTGCAAGAGTTGTTCAAGTTGTGGCCGAATTAACTTTGGCAATAATCTTTCAACTTCTTGTGTCAGAGCTGGTAATCTGAATTCTACTCTGGGGCTGAGACAGAAGCAAAAATCACCATCCAAAAGCTGCTCTCGTTGCAGGGCCTCAGTGAGAAACTGACATCAAAGAGAATCCTCTCACTGAGGATCTCTCTCAGTATGCCCTTCCCTGGTTGGAAACAATGTGCTTACTTAAGGGAGAGTTTTTGCCGAGGTGATGCCTACACCCTAACACAAGATAGAAGGACAACTGAGTTGAAGTAAGGCAATTTTTCAATAGAAATGTTTTGCATGAAATGTCTTTGCCAGATATATGTGCTTTTTGACTTGCTTTCAACAGAAAATTGGCCATTTTGTGCACATATTCCTTAAAACAACATTTGGAATATGTGAAAGTAGGTAAGCTCATACTTCAAATGCATGGAATCCTATGAGGCATTAAATATGAATTGCCTAGAACTCTTATTTAAGCCAGATCTGATGGTCTTATTACTGTAATTCGGAATCAATAATTTAATGGTGAATGTAGTAATAGCAGTTATGCCAAATATACTCTGTAGAGCCTTCTCATTGTGGACTCCTTTAACCAACAGGGCATTTTTGTAAAAAGAAATGTATTTAAAAAATTTGCAATGAGGCTTGTCCCTTGGGCACCCTCTACACACCCCCTGCCCAGACAATGCATTAACTGTGATTTGCAGGATAGAGGAAGCAAGCAAGTATCTTGCAACATGTTCCCCAACTGTGCTCCGTGAGACCAATCTAAAGTAAAACACATCTAGGCCAAAGAATTTTAATTTTTGATTTTAAAGTGAATTATTGTACATAATAGTCCTGAAGAAAACTGGACCATTGATTTGTGTATTCAAAAAGTCTTGAGATCAAAATAACCTGTTTACTGATACTATCATAAGGTTTAAACAAGACAGATGTGGGCCAATAAGCTTGGGATTGAATTCATATGGTCTTGACTACAGTTAACAGTAGCTGCATCCAATAGGATGTACTTTATCAAATCAGAGAAGGTACTTAAACCCTCACTAGATCTAGCTTTCAGTCTTTGAACTCCCTGCTAAGTCAAGGTCTGAGTTTGTAGCTCTTACATAATTCCTAATGTCTGTTAAGTTTAAATAATATACATTAATCCAAATATTCGTCAAAACCCCCAGACAAGCAGCCTTGCTACTGTAAAGATGCATCAGTCTATTTAAATATGGTTTAAAGGAAGCCATCAGTATTGAAAAATATTCCACTTGGGAAGGTTTAGAGGCTAATAGGCATTGTTATGCTCCTGAGAGTATGCTGAAAATGGTGATAAATGCCAAGGATGTGAAATGCATACTAATATCAAGAAATCTTCTCATTACAAAAGGAGTGTTGCATATTCAGAGCTGGTATAAATATCCTGAAATGGGTTCCAGTCTGTCTCGATTAAGCGCCCAGCTTTCACAAAGATAACTCTAAAGGCATAAAGTAGGCAGATCATCTCTGTCTACCACAGATGCCTGAACTGATGCAGGTAGTTTTTTCCATTGGAATCTGCCAGAAGAACATTTCTCTCTCCCTCATCTAAAAAAGATCTCAGGAATGCATTAGAAATCCTGTGAGATATGCTTGGCACATGCAAATCTATGTCATACAGTAACTTAACCACTGTTTTCCAAAAGATAGCTTCTGAAAAAGTCCCAGTGCAAAGGTGACTTGTAAGTGGATTCTAAGACTCAGTATATTCATGAATCTGGGTGAATAATTCCTCTAATATGTTAACCTTATTGAATCTTTAATGTATTAGGCTCCATAGCTTCCTCTCTTTTTAGGTGGGGATTTGGAGCTGTATAAAAGAATTCAACACAGTCCCTCCGCAGCAGATAGGCAGCAGATCAGCTCCTCCTTCCTACTTATACTTTGTTTCACACATTGTTGCAGTCTTTCACCAGAAACTGGCATCAGTCCTACTGTTCGGGTGACAAGGTTTATGCAACTGTCCAAAATCTGAAAATGAAAACTCCAACATGGGAAAAGCAAAATGTATTTTCACAAAATCTTTGTGAAGCACAGTTATAGAAGTAGTAGAGTTGGCATGACTGATAGGGAAGTAAGTTCTGATAGAGAAGAGGCAGAATGGAATAGGATCTGGACAGAGGAGCTTAAACTAGGTCTGCTACAGACAGAGTTAGTAATCTGGAATGGCAGCTTGGGAGATTCCTCTAAAGCGGGACAGAAGATCTGAATCTCATCAGCAAACCAACAATGCATTTCAAAGACAAATAGGTTCCCTAAACAGTGACCAAACTTCTTAACTCAGCTATGAAGTATGGTGTAGATTTCTGTCAGGTGTATCTGTTTATGAATGCAAATATATTCATGTCTTTTCTTCATCGGAGTGGAGCAGCAGTAGAATTACAAAGCGTATATGCTTTGGTCTGGGAGTTACTACTGAGAACTAAGGTCCTACATTCCATTGTATGACATTTCTGTTGATGGAACAGTAACAGTTTGGGAACAATAACTCCTGGTACACAACAGAATGTTAGATAGCACAAGTTTCCTGCTTTGAGGAACTGTAAAACCTCTTTGTAAAGGAAAATTTTCTGCACAGACTTCCTGGTGGTAAAGGCAAATGAGTCTCTTTATCAGCCTTTGTGCTGTCAATTCATATTTATCCCAAAGAGCAGTTTATTATGAAATGACACTTTTGAAAGACCCAGAGGGAAGGATTAGACAGGCATTCAGAATTCAGTAGCATAAATAGGAAAGAAGTTGTCATCTTCAGAAGTACAACCTACAGGTAGTACTTGCATATAGCATTTCTCTCTGTTTTAAATTACAATTCTGACATTTCTGGAAGGAGAACTGGGGTTGAATGTTGATTTGACATTTTCTTAACTGGTTTAACTGGAACCTAGAGAATTATATCTCTACAGAGATTATATCAACATTATATGTTGACCCTTGAATCTCTATAATTTTGGACAGAGGATTTCTAGTTTCATCAATTAATTATTAACAAAAAAGCTAGACCATTTGTGGCTCCTCATGATTGCTTGCTGGCAGAGTTATCTGGAGAATGATAAAATCTTATTTTTTCAGTAGAATGACTTTCACTACAAAGTATGGTTGTGCTCATAAAGTTTGAGAAAAAGATTAATTTCTGGCTTCTGCTTTACTAAAGGTTATGCTGAGGTACAGGGAGAAGTGAATTACCATGCAGTCATGCACAAAACTGCTTTGCTTTCAATCCATTCAATTAAGTCATCAAGGAGATTCTGCTCCACACCACCCTTCCTTGATTCTGTGCCTACTTGCACCTTGTAACCCAACTGCTTGCCTACATCTGCTGTGTGCACAGTCCAATTTGAATGTATGGGATGCCCAGGCACTGTTATATCTATTGCAGGAGACACACACTGGCACTTTTTCTGTAGCAGACACTGCTCAAAGGAAAAGGGCTTCAACTCCATTAAGAACCATGGTTAACGTCACGCTTGCATTCTGCAGCTCTCCCTCGAGCATGTTACAAAGAGACTCTTACATTCTTGCCTGGATAGTTCACAAAACCCATCTTCCTGGACACAAATGTTTGTGACTATACCTGTACAGTGGAATTTATGGATATGGAAGTCTAAGTGCTTTGCTAAAACAAGGCCATAAGGAGTCCAGGTAATGGAAAATTTATCACTTTCACAGATAAGCTACCCTAGTGGTTTATGGCTCTCACTTCTAAGAGTCATATTTTCAGTTTAAACTTCGCAGATTTTATTTTTGAACTATCTGGTGACTTTTTCATATCTGAGAGTTTTGCCATACGTAATTAAATCTTGCACAAGCTTGAAAAGGAAAGCTTACCTGTGATCTAAAGTGAATGTTGGTCTTAGATGAGCCTTCTGCTTAAAGCATATTTCATCCTACAAATGCATTAATTTACTTTGCTGCTAGTCAATTAACTGCCAAGGTATATCAGTAGTTCAGTCTTCTGAACTATATCCTTATCTAAAGACTGGGGATAACTCCTTTTCCAAGCATTATCAGATGTGAAGAAAGAAATTAGGTGTTCTCACCACCTCAGACAGCTGACATACCATCAAAAATATTACTGCTACAATTTATTCCTCTCACAGAAATCTATTAAGTAAACATATCTGAAGATGTTGAAATATTTAGAAACTAATCAAAACAAAGTAAATGCAATAAAACACCCAGAATTGCTCCTAGCCTATATTTTTTAAAAATATCTACTCATTAATTTATTAACTTTAAAATTAGGTGCAAATGATGTTCTTGCAATTTAGGATTAAGAGAGGAGAAAAATAATGATTTACAGTTAAGGTATCTCCAATAAATATAAATATGTATTTAATACAAAAGACTTGAAAAGATATGCCAAGAGGAATGAAAAGATTCAGAACAAGATTTATTTGTCACACTCTCAGTTTTCTTTTTTTTTACTCTAGATCTAAATATGTATTTGTTTAGGGTGCTTAATCAGATATTTCTTCGCAGAGGCAGGTTTTTTTATCTCCTCATTTTATTTTATAATTTTTTTCAGGTTGCTTTTTTGCTTCAGAACTAGTTAAAAAAAGTGAAAAATAAAATAAATAGAAGCACTTGTTGGAAGATGAAATAATAATCTAAATGCTGAGGTATCATCGCATTACTGTAATTCTAAATAATTATGGCTGAGATAAATTTAGTACATATCAATTCCTGTGTTTGAGCCTTTAGGCTCTGTTGATCACCTGAGTATTTAAGCTGTAAAATTTTACATATACTTTGTAATTTAATACAGTGATATACTTCATTATTTATCCTTGGGGATGGGTAAAGATTTAAACCAGTGTGCTGTGTTACATAACCTAAGAGGCATCAGTTCCAATGTACACCTCTGCCTAGTGATCACAGATGTGTCCCTCAGTAAGCCTACGAGTTTGCAAAGTGAGGTTAATGGTACACAGCTTCCACTGGGAACTTTCCACACACAGGGAGTGTGGTGCTGCAAAGCTGGTCAAACACCCATCCAATGATCACACCAAAACACCTGTTGGTGCATCATGAAAAAGTGATCAGAGGCAATTAACAAAAACGTTCCTCAAAGGGCAACTTGAAATACTTCACATTAAAGAACTTTTATTTGTAAGAAATCTACACATCTGGGCAGATGGTCTAGATTGTAGGTATGTCCACTGAACCAGCCATCTTCTATTTCCTTTATTGTCAGTTGTTAATGAAAAAGGTAATTTGGAAAATGAAGTTTGACCCATTATTTCGGACATCTATATTAGAAAGAATGAATTATGTCCTATAATTGCCCATTTTATCTAAACAATTAGGGACTGGTTAAGTAAGACATAGATGTCTGCACCAGGTCAGGTGAATCCTACACATTTCTATAGAATACCTTGAGTTAGGGCTAAACATCTCCATAGAAAAATTGGTTAATTTGGAATGGCAGGCAAAATTAGAAATGTTCTAGGGAATAAATTGGATTAGTTACTCCTAATTCAAAGTAAGGTTCTTTCAGGAAAGCCTCTGTTTAATAAAAACAGAGCCCAATGGAAGCCCAATGAAAATTGAACATTTTACAATTAATAATAAAACGAGATATTGCCCTGAGAAGTTGAACTCAAGTCTTTGAAACAGAGCACACAACATTCATGACTAATCTCCTTGTCATACATTAGGAGAAATAAATAATACATTCTCATACTCACATTTTTGAAAGATTTTTATTTTATTAAAAGACAATGCCTAAACCCGTAAATGTTAGGTCATGTTTAGTTGTCTGGTACATGCATATTTACAGATAACACTGCTTTTCTCATTAGCTGCTATTACATAGTGTTCTAAGAAAATTTTAGTAGAGATTTAATTGAAAACCAGGATTAATTTCTGAGATCTTGTTTGGAAATAATACATATATCCATTTTTCTGCTGTTTGAAACTGGAAATTATGCTTTATTGTCTCACTTAATTTAGTAGCTAGATTTAGAAGATGTTGAAAGATGGTCTCAATAAAACAATACGGGGGAATCTGGAGTCCTAGATCAATAATAAAATTTAAAGCAAACAGAACATTATCTGTTTTTGTACAGACTATGGGCTAAACTAAGCATGTCTGTACAGAACCAGAATGAGACATTTTGTCATCTGGGATGCTGCCTCAGCTGCCTCTGCCTCCTGCCAGCTGCTGCAGTTGTCTTCTCTGGACCTGCTCACTCCAGCCTGAGGAGCTACACCAGCCATTTTCCGCTCCCATGTGCTCTACTATGGCTCAGTGGCTACTTTGGTTATTGTGAAAATGTCTTGAGGCTCAAAAAGTTGCATTACAGCAGCTCTATTTCCTGTGGTCTCCTTCTTGCTGCAACTGAAAAAATGAAAGATTATTAATTTGAATATGTGCCTGTTGCATAATGGTAGTTTTGTGAGATGTTTTATAGTTTTACATCATAGGCAAAGGAAGCTGTGGAAATATCCAGTATATCTTGACACTTGCTATCTTGAATTTTTTTATGATTCATGAAAGAAATGAGAAGGATGAGAGTTACCAGGCTTAAAAGATCTAATATCACTAAGCCTCAGGGGACACTGCTTAAGAGCACTGAGAGGGGCCCAGAGACTGATTCCAAGGTCAGCCAGATCACTTGGAAGATTTGACCTTATCTTTCATTATCTTAGGTTTTGAATTATAAATTAAGTTTATCTGCAAAGAACTTCCCCTATATTATTTTTTTAATGTAACAATTTTTTAATTTGAAAAAACAGTTTTATATATTTGATTCTCTGACTTTGAAACTTGGGCTTCTGTTTCATCTCACAGATGGCCAATGGCTATGAAATATTAATGCTAACACTAATATAAATAATAAATTAAACAATGAAAGCTTCAGCTCAAAAAATCTAAGTCTTATATGAGAACAGACTTAAAGGTGCACCTGAAGGCAGGAATGAATCCTTATTTCTTCGCAGTAGAGTAAAGAATTGCCTGTTGGTAAATCAGACAATCTTGTTACTTTATGTTTCCACTTGGAGCACAAATGGTAACCACTTAGCAAGGTGAACTCCCTGTCTGGTTTGTCCCAATATTTGTTATTCTAATTTATCTTAGCAGGGAGAACATAAATTCCCTGAAAGGCTGAGCTAAGACCTGCTTTGCTGCAGGCTCCTGATCTTGCATTCTGCATGCCACTCCTTATGCCTTCAGAGGGTATGCAAAGGAAGCGGTTCAGACCCTGTAAGCCCGTATCGGAATAAAGACAATTTATTATTTTTCAGTTTCACTTACCAGTTCCTGCTCTGATGACAGTCTTGCTGCATATCCTGCAGTTTTAACAATTTTTTTTCTTTTTTTTTTTTGTTGCTTTGTTAGGAAAATTTTGATGTAGTTTTCCATAACATGCTGTTTCCTAGCAATATTCTCACTCAGTAGGGTAGTTCTCTATTGATTATTTATTTTTGGAAGAACCTTACAACAGTCCTACACTGTGAGCCTTCGTCTCTTGAGAGAAAACTTTCTAAAGTCTGTGAGATTTCATGAAAGGATACAACACCTGAAAGTAGAATCACTCTTTGAATTGTGATGTGCCTGTGCAGTACATATTCAGCCTTACAGTTTTTGGTAAAAATGGTAAAAATCCTCTCTTCAATGGTACTATTTTTTCAGATTATATTTGTATGAAAATTATTGGCCGTCTTCTACATCTTGGTATTAAGGAACCATAAATCAGCTGGAAAATGGATGTGTTTATTTTTCTGAAGGCCCCCTATGTTAAGCAGCCATGGTGGCAAGTTTAGGCAAATTTCTTACAGTGCCACTGTGGATATGCTTGGGCTTGAAGGAAACAAACTGTGAGTAGAGAGTTTATTTTCTTGGTTTACTGGTTAATTTAGTTGAATTGAATAGGCAAAATGCAAACCCTGACCCTCATCTCCAAGGTTTTGCATAGCTGTCGTAATAGAAGGTCTGTGTTGATTGTCATTAGATAAGTCAGAGTTTAAGTTTTTGGGATCATTAAGAAGTACTTGCTCGACGCCTCATTAGCAAGCATGCAAGAATAAACCCGAGTTGCTTGATGCTTAGTGAAATAATTTTCTTCCCTTAATCACAAAGATATCTTTGTCTTGAAGAAAAATCCTTTACTGAAAGGAGGAAAGAGGGTAAGTGCATGACAGATTCTTCTCCATTGTTGAGGTAACTATTCACAGTTCTCCTCTCTATCTCCTTGGTATGATAACTGTTAGGGCACCTGGGTGTTTGCCATCTTCTCCAGTAACACCCTCTTTCTAATTAAGGACTGTCAAGTCCAGTGGCGTTTGTGTTTACCCTGGGGGGCAGAAAGAGCAGAGCTGCCTTGTGGGCCCGTCACACTCGGTGCTCACAGGCAATATAGCAAACTTACTCCAAGT